>NCQV01142408.1:0-10458 GCA_002740545.1 Lophocereus schottii | reverse complement strand
GAAGCCTAAGAACATTTTAAAGATCTATTGCATTTGTGCCACCATCATGATCTTTAGCACTGGATGATCATCTAGGCCTTTTATAATGGTGTGACCCAGTCTGTGAGGTCCACTATTGATGCGACGGTAGAAGGACCTTTGATGAGCAAAGCTGAGGATGAAGCCTATATTCTGATCGAGAAGATGGCGCTTAATAACATTCAATGGTCCACTGAATGAGCCCAACCCAAGCGGGTTGGAGGTAAACTTTAAGTTAATACAATTACTTTAGTTTCTGCTAAAGTAGATGCCATGACTAAAAGACTGGACCAAATGAGTGTTAATGATGTGAACTCAAGTGCCCGTTCCCCTTGTGAAATTTATGGTTCAATTGAGCATATATCTTTGCACTGTCAAGGTGGGAGTCCTTTTTAGCAAGACCCTAATGAAGTTAATTATGTTCCAAATTTCAATCCGAGTTCGACCAATGACTCTTACTCTAATACCTGTAATCCGGGTTTGAAGAATCATTTGAATCTCTCTTATACGTCGAATCCAAACAGTATGATTATGCCCCCATGAATGCTAAAGCACCCCCTAGTTTTCAAAGACCCCTATTCCCTTCTCAGATGCCCTAAAAATCAAATTTGGAGCTAATGATGGAAAACATGCGTATGGCACAGTAGAAATAGGATGAGTATATTAAGCAATTAGCCTCAAAGGTTGATGTGCTTATGACTCGCAATAGGATGTTAGAGGCCCAAATTGCCCCAAAAGTTGCTTTTTCATCTGCGCCCCTAGATAAACTTCCTAGTAAGCCTGAGCCCAACCCTCATGAGCATTGTAACTGTGTCACCATGAAAGAGGATGAAGAGGACTTAATTGACACTGAGGAAGTACCAATGGAAGAGGGTAGAGAGATAACTATGGCTGGTAGTAAGAAGAACAACTATGGTGGCAAAACTACCACATTTGTGGAGAATGACTCTATTGTAATCTCCACCATTTTTCCCCTTAAGCTTCCTGACCCAGGTAGTTTCTTTATCCCATGCATTATGGGAAAATTGGGGATTGAGAAAGGTCTATGTGATTTAGGTGCAAGTGTCAGCGTAATGCCCTACTCTTTGTTTTATAAGCTGCACCGAGGACTATTACTAGCCGCCCCCTTTTCACTATAGTTAGCTAATGGCCATAAGCAAGTTGGAAGATGTGCCTGTCAATATAGGGGATATTTGGGTGTTAGAAGACTTCATTATAGTCAATATGTCTGAAACTGATGATGCCCAAATTATCCTAGGTAGGCCCATTTTGGTAACAGCTGGTTGTCATATTGATGTGAGGAAGGGTCATATTTCTTTTGATGTAGAGGGGAGATTTGCTGTCGTTAGTCATACCAAGGAGGATGCAATTTCTCCTTATTCATTTATATTGGATGCATTAATGCTTTCCCCTAAGATTGATATGGAGGATGTCATGAATGATGAAGATCTGCCTAATTCTGAATGGATTTCATATGAGAACCCTAACCAAGGGTATGTTAATGTGGAGTTTTCTACTCCTATGCCACCTAACAAGCCCGAGGTTAAGCCCCCCTATTTCTAATGAATTTTCAATAAGTGATTACTAGAGGTTTGCCCAAGTTGTTCACTCTATGTCCCCTTTGGAAGGTGTTGATGCCGATTTTGATGTAAGGGTTGAACGCGTTAATGGTAGCCCGACTGATGGGCCACAGAAGCGATTTGTCTTGTATGCAGACAGTGTGTTATGGCACCAAGTTATGAAGACGAATGACCTACAGCTAGAACTTCTGCGATGGTACCTTCAACTGAAAAAGTTTGATTTTGTGGTTCGAGACTAAGCCAATGTCCATACATCATTTTATCCGGGCCAACTCTAGAACAACGGTCAAGCTCGTGACCGTTGTTCTAGCACTTCTTGGAAGGCAACCCAAGTTCTCCTTTTTTCCCCTTTTTATAGTTTTGATTTTTATTTTTTTTGTAGTTATATCTTCAAAGAAAAAAAGGACAAAAAGGAAAAAAAAAAAGAACGAAACCAAAAAAAATATATAAATAAAATGTTAGCACCACGGTCAGAAAAACCAGAAATACGAACGTGGGGTGCCAACAATTAAAAAAACAGAAAAACCGAGTGCCAGCAGACACCACGGACCATCCTTGCTAAACCCCATGGTCCGTGGTGAACTGTTATGGGTCGCATCTAGGTTTTTGACCACGTTGCCTTTTCCCTTACCCCTCACTTCATCTTCTTCACTCAGCTCTTTCTCTCTCTTCCTTCCTTCTCTCTCTTCTAAAACCTCTATAAGCAACACCTTCAATCTCCCTCAAATCTTCTCCATTTTTCTCCATTTTCAAACCAAATTCCTTCCTTTCACTTAGTCTCCCCATTTTATCCACAAAATCTCATCTCTTTTCTTCTTCTTCTTTAAAATTCATCTCACCCTCATTCATCCACCATACACATCCTCTTTTCTCTCTAATTCTTTAGATTTTTGCTTATTTTCTTCAATTTTCTAGGTTTTGGTTCGTAATTTTGGTTTTAGTTTTGTTTTTGGTTAGGTTTTGGAGCCATGGCACCAACTAAAAGGCAAAGGAGCACCAAGGAGGTTGGTTCATTACGTCAAGCACCACCCCAACCTCAAAGGATATCCAGAACATCAGCTGATGTGCGTGCTAGAGGTAACATTCTTCACCCTCTTGGTTTGACTCATCCCAATCATGTTGCTAGGTACAATTATTTGAATGAACATGTAGTAGTAGCAACTATATACTATAATGAGGATTTGTTAGTCCGATTAGAAATGTTGAACAATATTCATTGGTTGTTTGCTAGAGGTGGTACAGAGCACTTTTTAAAACTGAAAGAGTATACGTACCGGGACTTGATCTTAGAATTTTTAAGTACACACCATGTCGAGGTCACTAGAGGACCTCAATGTCAAGCTGGATATATATAGTTTTATTTGCAAGGTCAATTGTATGAACTGAACTTAGGTACCTTCAACAGTATTTTCGATTTTTTACCTAGCATGGATATATCGAATCGCCAAGTCCCCTGCGAATTCAACCCCAATGCATTTTGGGGTGAACTTTCAGGAAGTGTTAGGTACAATACCACTTCGTCGAAATGTATACTTATCAGAAACCCTTGCATTAGAGTTGCTCAGCATATGCGTGCTTGTTCTTTGTTTGCTCAAGATGATAGTCTGAATGTCTTGAGATTATCTAAGTTGTACTTTCTGTTCTGTATGCATGATGGTGTTCAACTTGACCCAGGTTCATTCTGAGCCAGGCAATAATATAGTGCTGTTGATATTACTAAAGTTAGGATACCCCTTGTGGGATAACAACTACGATTGCTAGATTCTTGGGAATTAAGCCCAACCCTGAGGATAGAGTTTTTGGGTCTGAGTGGCTTGATCAAGCTTCTTTGAGATTATGAATTTCTATAAAGTTAAGGCTGGCCATTTGTGTTGTATTTACCTTGGGAAGTGGCTTTTGCCGCTTCCCAATGTCGATCGCTCGACCCTTCTTCATCAGGCTAACCTTTACTGGGTACTTGGTGATGAGGAGCTTATTCGACCTGCACCCCACCAACTAGTCCCTCGATCTAGTCAAGAAAGACCCAATTCTTCCTCTCAACCATCCCCGCCTGACTATCCTAATATCTAAGACACCCTTACGTCCATTCAAGAGGAACAAGTTTCTCTCCGAGAGTTTGTTGCTTCAGAGAACATCGCTCGTCGGGACTTTATCCAAGAGCGCCATGATGAGCTTTATGGGTTGCTTGCCTCCCATACCCAATATTTCCAAGACTATATGGCATGTCTAATGAGATTGCCATATCTCCTATGGACAACCACCCCATCCTCGTCCACCTTCTCCTCTCTGATTTTGATTTCTGCTACTCACCTTCCCTTTTTATTATGATGTGCCCACATTGAGGGCAAACTGTGATTCAGGCATGGAGGAGTTAATTCCTATATTTGGCGTCTGATGCCTATTTTTGTTTTGGTGTGTTTATTTTTGCTTTGTATATATTTTGAGTGGTAGTTTTTATAGTTTTTGTTTTAATTTTGTTTTAGTAGTGCATTTACTTTTCTTCTAGGTTGCATTTTAGTTTCTTTCTTTTGTTAGTTTCTTTTGCATTTTAGTTTGCATTGTTTGTAGGAGCATACGAATAAAAAAATAAAACAAAATAAACAAAAAAAAGAGAAAAAAAAGCAAAATAAAAAAAATCCTCCGATGATGATCTACATAGATTTGGTGGCTTTCTTTGGTTTAATTTGATCCTTTGATTCACCCAAATTGTACATAATAGTTTGTGAATAAATTTTCGAACTGTCCTTCATGTTTTGAGCACATGTTAGATGTGAATTGATTTTCCCTATGAGTCTTTACACAAGATTTTGGCATGTGTTTACTAGTGAGCTAGTTTTGACTTTGGTAGATGTCCCATAAGACTTTGAGCCTGTAAAGACTGTTTATCATAATTAGTCTCATATTATCTTTCATGTGTGGCTCTTCCTTGATGTCATTTCACTACAATCTGCTTTGATTCTCATTCAAGATCACATTTCGCATATCCATTTAGGCAATATGATTGAGGAATTTTTCTTTCTTTGATTTATTTGAAACCCATAGAAAAATAGCCACCTTTGTTATGTATTGTATCCCGTATTAGCCTCTTTGAACCTATAACTATTTTTCTTAATTTAAACCTCCTATTTTTAGCCCATGGCTAAATACTTGTCTTTACCTTAAGCCAAGCCTAGAGGAGCATTACATTCCTTTGCATCAAGTTCGATCGAGCATTCGCAAGGTGGATTGTTATTCTCTTTAGTGAATTTTAGTTGTTTGGTGAAGAGAGGTAAACATTTGATAAATCCCTTATTTTATTGTGTAAAATTTAGAGAAGAGTTCGATTTTAAAGTTCATTATGGAATTCCCTTGGCGATTCGTTTTTGGAAAAAAAAAAGAAATGAGAATAAAGAAAAAAAAATTTGAACAAAAAACCAAAAAAAAAAAAATGGAAGAAAGTGATTAGCCTTGGTGGGAATGTAAGATATGTGTGATTTTCGACTCTATCTCTTTTCATTTTGGGATTTATTTTGATAAGGTTCAAGAAGGAGGTAGTATGATGCATTGGAATTATTTAAGGCCGTAGTCTTTAGCTTTTAGCTCCTTATCTCCAAAATGTTTGTTCCCCACTTACCTTTACCTTAAGCCCCCATTACATCCCTATGAAAGTCCTCATGATTGTTTTGTTTATTTGCATTTTAATGGTAGTGAATTTGAGAATCTTGTCAAGCTTATGGTAGATTTGTGTCCAAGGAATGAGAATTGAGAGAACATTCATATATACATTGTCAAACACATGAGTCCTGAGTGCTACATAAATATAGTAAGGTTCTACCGGTCTTGCAAGTCTTACTTGTTTCATATGCTAGAATGATTATATTTGACGCTGTGGGGGAAGATTGGTTCAAGTTTTGCATTATGGTCTATTAAAAAATTTTTGAAATTTCATTCCCTATTCTATTTGTTAATAATATATTTGCATCTTTTTAGTCTACCTTTGGATCATCTTTGTCATTTGAGTGTTACCTATGTCTATCCTGAGAAGGTTGTGTATACCTTTCTAGTTTTTGCATTGACTAAGGACAAGCAGTAGTTTAAGCATAGGGGACTTTGATAAGTGCTTAATATGTACATCTTTTTAGGGCTATTTTGCCTCATCTTCAGGAGAATTTTGTGCTTAATGATGTTGTTTACTCTCAGATTCTCGATTTATGCTCGGGTGTAGTTGTTTTATGTGTTTTGCAGGATTTTTAGCTTTTTTCCCCAGCATTTGCCCCTTTAATGGTTGTGTTTTGACCTCCCCCATGGTCATTTATGAATTGCTATGCCTGTGGAGTAATAAAACAACGAGAAACTGGTTTCAGCACAAACCACAGTTCGACCATGGTGGATGCCATGGACCGTGGTAGGCCTATAACTGCTGCCTCTTCATTTTTCCTCAGCTGTGTAGCTGCGATCAAATTGAATTTCCTATAAATAGTGACGTTCAGCAGCGAAGGAGGGCAATCCTTAACAAGCAAAGCAAGTTACAGTTAGCTAGTGAAGACTAGTTTGGTTTATTTTCTCTCAATTTTTTTTCTTTGCTTAATTTTGTTTTCACTTTGGTGTGAGTTTTGAATGTGATAGTTTTGATCCTGAGGCAGTTCTACAGCTCTTGGTGAAGGCCATCTCAGTCGAGCCCCTTCCGTTCAGATTTCGTAGATTTTTGCTTAGTTTATCTTTTATCATATTTGAGTAGTTTTCTTAGTCTAGGAATTTAGTAGTTTTTGGAAGTGTATTGGATCATGTTTTAGTTTATTCAATTGTGCTTATTTTTATGATTGGTTTGATTTCGTTCTATTAAGTGTTTAGTATGTTATGAGTTGATTTTTGGCCAAAATTTACTTGAACACTTGAAACAATCGAGCGAACATTCGAAAAATGACATTTGGTTGTTGGACAGCTTGAATAAACTTAGCATAACTTCGTCTCGGGAGAGAGATTTATATGTTAGGGGAGCTAGTAAGTAAGAGGGCTAGTCAGTAATCGAAGACCTTGAACTTGAATTAAGTCAAATTAGTTTGAAAGAATGACGTTTACTTAGTTCAGGAAAATTTGATTCATTTCGAAAGAATAGATCAAGTTTCTAGACAAGATTACAAGTCCTTGGAATTAACCAATTAGAGAATAGCACATATTTATTAATTTTGATCCAATTCTCTTTCGTAACTGCAAAAGTTCCTAGACGTTTTTCTCTTATTGATTTAGACGAGTTCATTTGCAGTAGCTAATCAAAGCCACTTGAAATAGAGTTTTGTTTAGCATATTCTAACAAGACTAAGCTCGATAGATTACTTTAGTACCTGAGGAATGATATTTTTTATCTATACTATGACCACCTGTGCGCTTGCTGCAGTGTTGGCGACTCAACAGGCAATATTCATGGAGGTGACAAGAATGAAGTAAACTAAAATTAAGATAAGTAAATAATAATGAGGATATGCTATTAAAGAAGGACCAAAGGATTTTGAATTACCTGCCAAACCAGAAAACTTAATAAACTTTCCTAAACTTATACTAACCATAAAATTACACATTTGGAGTAGAAGCAAGGCCACCTCTGCTAGTTCAAGCTGCTAACGATCATTTCTCATTAAAAGGAGAAAGAACTTCAAAGATCAGGTACGTATATTGCCTGTGTTCTTCGAAAACTCACATGTTTTTCAAACTATACAATGTTCATGTAATGAATCATTTGATGCAATGTTTTGTCACCTAAATAAGTGATCCCCAATCAATTCTCAATCATCTTTGCTTATGCCGTTTAATTTACCCACGCAACTGCAAATCAGGCTTCTCGATCAGCCTGAGAGGCGTACACCTATCTCAAGATCGCTTCAGATGTCAACAGAGATCGAGTTCCAGATAATAACTGGCAAATAAACTTTATGTATACATTCTCTTCCTCCTGTTTACAAACAAAATGTTTTGAAATGCAGGTGCCTAACTAACTGAATACAAAAATTTATTTTACAACAGAGGAATATACGTGATGAGCTTAGGCTTATCATTCGAACGTTTTTATATTTTCTGTTTTAGGTAAGGGATCAGAACAGCCTCCTCCTGGCAAGCCAGGAGGTAGTAATAAATAAACAAGAGTTACAGCTTTGAGCGCTGATGATTAGCTAGTCCAGTGCTCAAAGTGATTTATTGGCTAGCATTCCTGGAAACTTGCTAATGGGGTAAACTTTTGGACGATATGTTAGCCAAAGAGTTAGTAGTTTAATGCTAGAATTGCAAAGTATATTATGAACTGAACAAGTTGTCAAATGTATTTTTTTAATTTTCCAATGTTCAGTGAATTCAGTGACTGTGGGAGTAATATAGTATCACAGGTGGTTCTACGTAGACTTGTTCCATCACAGAATGGCAGTAATGCCTCCAGTCAAAGGACTTCCACTACAACAATTGTGGATAAGTGAGATATTAAGTTGTGATAATCAGGTACTAGGAATTGGGGGCATTACGATTATGGTAGAGGAGCCAGGTTTACCAATCACTGTGAGCTATAGAACACACGTATCCTAGAGAAGTTTACCGAGCTTATAACGATAAATCTGTGAATTTGGGGATGTTTGTTTTCTTGGGAGGACGACCTTATTCTAGAGGCCTCATTGAGGTTCTCAGACATATGTAATGTTTCGAGATGTTGCTAACTAAGACATGATGCGAGGATGCCATTCGTACTTCTTGGGATTAATGGGGTATCAACTTACATTTAACTTTTGAGACAGAGGAAATGCATAATGTTATAAAATTTAGATGTTAACTTGATATGAATGACAATTGCGATAGTGCAACTTACCACACCGTCATAGGTGATTTGTAACAGTAATTTATTGTAACTGATTATGCGAAGAGCGTTGAATTGCTTATGCTGTATTATTGAATATTATATGGCTTATATGCAATGAGATGAAGTTGTCATGCAAAAAAAGTGTATATATGCTTCTAGATTACGTGAATTTATGTAGGCCACCGAATGTTTGATGTATATAGGTTATCATACATTAATACAAATGGTGGGAGGTAATAGGTAACGAAGAAGTGGAGGATATTTAGATTTGGTTTGTTTCATGATCCTGTAACTTTGGACCGTCAACTCAGGCTATATCAATAAATATGCCTCAATCTAGGCGATAGTAGATATTGAAAACTCAAAAAGGTGTATAAAGAGACTCCTTTAGAAGTGACAAATTGCATAATGTGGCTCTGCCTATAACATCCACTTATCATGGGGTCCAAATAAACCCCAAACGCATATGAATATTACTGGAGGTGAATCTTGGTGTTAAGGCATTTGTGGGAGATTTTGAGGAAATGGTGTGAATAACTCCTTCCATACTAGCAGATAAAGTGCAGGATGATGTTGGGTTAAGTTATATTCAGTAGGTCATGTAAAATAAAATAATGGGGGAAAATTAATCTAGGAGGTGATTGGGTAAGCAAATTCCTTCAGATTAAGAGGGGCTAGACCGAAAAAAAAAAGAAGAGGAAGACAAAGAGGAGGAGAGCAAAAAAAAAAAGAAAAAGAATAATATATTAGGTTCCTTATCTTATCAAGAATGGGAGACCTTAAGTTATTGAGACCATAGGAGCATAAAAATATCATGTGGAGTAGTAACCACGAATGATAACTCGGGGAAGTAGAAGAAAAAAGAGAGAGAGAGAGAGAGAGAATAGAAGAGAGAGAGTGAAAAGAGAAGATCCTTCGACATTGGATTCTTCAAAGAAACAAAAATGGCAGTTAACAACTTTAAATACATTCATTGGGCAGAAAATGACCATTCACACATGTGAAACCATGGGGGGAAAAAAGGAGCTCATGAATGGACTATATGTGTGCGGATTCTTGCTTTTTGTATGCTAAAAACTTCTAAATGTTGTGATTTATATTTCACCTAATTAGTGGACAAGATTCATTGATGAGATTCGGGAAATAATGATTTATAGAGAAGTATAGTACAAGTACAATGCTTCTATAGGTTGGACTCAGATCACCTGAGGTTAAGGTATCACAACTTTTGCTAACAAGGAATTGAGGGTCACGAACTGAGTATTTATACTGCATAGACTGTATAAGATCGCTACTAGTGGTTTTAAAAGAATGAGATATCGAATTCAAGAAGGTATTGCCAAGATATAATCCCAGGTGCAACAGTAGAGGATTATGAGATAATAAGATATTAGAAGCATCTGCATGAAGGTTGAAAACCCCAGGTGATTTTCTTTTTATGCAACTTTAGCTACAGAAGTCCTTAGATTGATTTAAAAGAGTTCATAGTGAATTTTGGCTAGTTAATAACAGACTTTCCGATTAAAATATTGTTACACAATTAGAAGTCCTTGTTGGAAATTTTAAATCTCTTTTATTACAACCTAGAGCTACCTACACCTCTATTATGCAACGACACCACTTATCCTGAACTGATATTTGGACCCTATTAACCCTTTTTGCCGTTAAAAAAAAAGGCTCAACACCTTGATAACAGTTCATTGTATATCATCCCATTGTTGAATTCTTCCAGGACATTAACTATTATGTTGAATCCCTATCACTAAGGTGAGATATATATCCTACTTGCATTCACTAATTGCCTCTGCGAGGCTTTCTTAATTGCAATCATCCCAACAATAATAACATCGTCATTTTTTAGTCGTCATTGGCTTCAATTCTTGCAATTTTGCATTGCTAGTATTTGTAGGTCCAGTGTATGTAAAAAGATATTCCCTCTCATATAACCGAATGCGAAGTAAGGATGCTGATAAGAAAAGTTCATATCTATACGTAATGCTTTGAACTTATTTCCTATCCCTTTCTAGGACTACTAACCATATATAC
>NCQV01142378.1:25406-38456 GCA_002740545.1 Lophocereus schottii | reverse complement strand
CCCCCCCCCCAAATTTCTGAAACAAGTTGCCAAATTAGTGCTGCTTTCCAACATTGGAATTGGGAGCCGGCCGGCCCCAACATTAAAACAAATACCGTGTTAAATTGGAAAATATAACCCGATACGATAACACAACACGAATCTGATTTGGATAAAATTGATTTCGACTTAAATTTGACACGATTGTATTTAGCGTGAAAATTTGTTATCTTTTAATTGAGCAAATCCAAGTTATTTTCAAGATCTGCGTAAAATTGACTCATTTATTAAGGGCATATTCTTTTCGACTTATGATAAATACTTATTAGTGTTTGTTACTGAAACATGCTGAATCATGCGGAAACATGATATGATAATATATTTTTTTAAGCCAAACAAAATGCTTAACAAGTGCATTGTAATAATAGATTTATCATTTTACTTTCCCGATAATCAATAAAATAAAATATCTACAGTAAAAAATAACCGCTACCATAAGCCTCAGCAAATTTGACAATTTTGATAACCGTATAAAAACTGCAGTCTTCCAAATGCCTCGAATTGAAATGATAGGCTACTGAAATTAAAATGAAATCATACATGGTTACATTGTATTTGACCATCCAAGCTATAAATTGTCTAATGAAGCAAATTAAAAGATATCTTCTGAAGTTCTAATAAGAAATAATAATCAAATGAAACTTGACCACAAAAAATTTAGTTATTCGCTAGCTGGATATGCTCGAAACAGACACTTTACTGCTGAAAAGCTGAGCAGAAGTTGTGTATGCTTTGGATGATTTAACATGCATGAATTATGAATGTCATTCCTGTACGGCTGACTGCAGCCTTTGGGAGAATGGGATGATCCGCCCCAACTTGTGTGCGGCGTTATTAATATTTCGAGGCTATAAATTCCTCTAATCCCACTATCCGATTTTATTCATGTTGAAATAATTGAAGTATGATTGCAAAATTTCTGCCTAAATTTAAAGTTCAGGCAATTGGTCATATTTAAATTTAAATTTGTTTCGAATTTGGGTCTGGACCGCTTAGATTTTATGAACTATTTGAGATTTTGATGAATTCGAACAATCGGACAACTAAGTTCATACTTTAGACAGTTGAATTTTGGTATAATTATGGTCTAAATTCTCTAGAAATTTTTTTGAAAAAATAAAATAAATTTGGATGAGTGGGTTTAACAATAAACAATCGTATTTGAATTTTTTCACATATAGTTTACTTTAGAATATTCAAAACTCATATATGTATCAAATTCGAACATTTGGACGACCCGTTGCAAACATCGGACCGTCAACTCCTGGTTCACGTATGATCAAAATGTTTGTTTGGACTCAAATTCTTGCCACCCTAGAGGCTAACCTGGCCCAATAAGAATTCCGTTGTGGCCAGATGCAGCTTCTGAACGTGGACCTGCATGGAAGTACGTGGTTTAGCTTATTTATATATTTATGATTTTTGTGTGAGGTCATTGCAAACTGCAAAGTCGAAATTCGTTTTGTTTGGTAGTGATGATGCAATGTTTATTTATGTTGGGTGGAGATTGGATTTGAGAGGGTACGTACGTAGTCAGTTAATTCGCTTACGCCATTGAGCATGTGCCGATTACTCGATTATTTGTCACATTGTGTTAATCAGTGATTCTGGGAACCATTACATCAGCTGAATCTACCTAGTGGCTACCAAGGATATTCCAGTACTCTGGTTTTGGATTTCTTTCTTTTTCGAGACAAGGCAAAAGAATGACGGATCTGGATATTCAGATTAGAGGTGTCTACCTATTTTTACAAAAAAAAAAATTCACCTTTTTTCAAATTTCAAAATCAACATATGATGGAGTTGTTAGAAGCTCAGCTAAAAAATAATATATTAAATATAAAATCAACCTTCCTGTGAATCAAAATTTCAATCGCCTAGTACGTTGAAAGGCAACAAGATCACATAACAATACCGCATCCCGCAATTCTGCATAACAGCAAAATTTAATAAAATTATTAAGAACATAATCGAGAAATTACAAAAGCAATTAACCAAGCAATTACAAAAAATTCAATTTGCAATTCCTCTAAGTTCACGATATGCACGTTGGATGAAGGTTCTAGCTTGTAGTCAACTCTATAAGAATTCTGATATCTCTAATGAGGTGGTCTATAAACATTCTGATATCTCTAGGTTTACGTATCATTAAAAAGTGCACCCAATGCTTTCTCCCAAGGGTGTCCATTTGTCTTTTAACTGTATCAATGACAATTTTGTTGTCTCTTTCAACCTCTGTGGATGTGTACCCCGCTTTGACTACCTCTTGTAGTCCCCATCTTAACGCCATAATTTCCGCAATTAGGATTGAACTTTTTCCAAAGTTGTGCACCCTTGTTTGTAAAAGTTTACATCTCCAATTAGGAATAACATAGCCCCCAGATGTGTTTTGACTGATGAGAGGCTCATCAAATTAAGTTTGACGGATCCTTAATTTGGTTTCTTCTAACTTACTAAATGACGTGATTTCTGATGTCGATTTGGTTAATATGAGGTATGGATCGAAGATGATTTCTTGATCTCCACTCAGCACTTGATCCTTTTGCTCAGACGCTAAGTCGAATTGGGTTGAGATGTTCTGCTTGAAGACAGTGGCATACCGTTCCTTCTACCTCATTCAAAGGATGTAGGTGGCTATGTGGAGCGTACTCTTCTTGAGGGAGCAATGGAGAAGACAGTGTGTATTGCGCCCATATGTATTAGGTGTTATAGAAAAATTTGTAATCCATTGATAAGAAATGGGCTAGCATCCATTCCTTCTTGGCAGAGGTACACTGAACAAAAAGATGATCGAATGTTTCATTGTCCCTTTGACAAAGAGCGCAAAGTGCATCCATATTCATTTCCCTCATACATGGTGTACCTCTAAGGGGGAAGCTATAATGAAAAATTTACCATAAGAAAGTTTTTAATTTGGGTGGAATATTGGGTTTTCAAATCCAATTTTCATCCCAAGTAGTTGATCCATCAAGATCATGACAATTCCAAGCAGTTGATTTTGTTAAGAAACTACCATTTCCAGTAAGACCCCAACACCGTTCATTTGGTAAGGTTGAATGGTAAAAAGATATTGGTAATTAGAGCAACAATATGAATTGGTAGGTACTGATTAAATTTAAGGATATTGCAACTCCTATGTATCGAAATGAACTCACTAACACACTTATCCATGTTGATATTTGAAGGATTAGCATTTGTGAGCTGAATAAGGTTCTTTTCATGGCACCGGTCATCTATCCAAAAATTAACACTAGTATTGTCACCCATTTTCCATCTTATTCCTTTTTGGAATTAAGGAAAATTCTTTGTGAGGGTTTGCCAAATCGGAGAGTCAGTACTCTTGGTGGTTCTTTTGAAAAGACCACTAGGGTGGCTATATTTTGCTTCATAATTTGAACCCACATATTGTTTGGTTCATTTAATATTTTTTTGAATAAGTTTTATACTGGAATGCAATATTGACAAGCACTGTTAATGACATCCTAACAATTGGTATGCAATGCTTATGAAGAATCAATTCCCATTAAATATTGACGAAGGCATCAAGGTCAGCTTTAGGATTTTCAAGTGATTACTACCATATACAAGAGTTTACTTATGATTACCCTACTTTGCCCAAATTTTTTATCTCTTTTAGTGTTTAAGAGAGAGATTGAGTGCGAAGTTTTTATCATCTTTTGGTTTCTCATTTACGAGCTCTAATATTGCAATCACTCTGATTGCTTAAGGTTAAGGCGGACCATCCTTTGATCTTGTTTAGTTGAGTGATATTGATCTAGGGTTTTACAGGAATCATCCTTATCAAGTGCTCTTAAGAGTATGTATTCTCATGTATAAGCCATGTAAATGGTTGTACTAGTTGTTGAGTGTTAGTTAGATGTTTTCATTATCTATTTGTATTAGTTGTATTCATCAGATATTGCAAGGGAAGTATTTGTTTGAATTAACTATTTCTAATAAAATTTAAGACAACAAACTAGCTCCCAAAAGACTAATTTTAAAAAAAATTAGCCGTTTCAAATTACTGTTTTGAAATTCGCCAAAAAAAATTGCTTAACACCCAAATATGATTACCCAAATGGGTCAATCAAACATTGAAGAAGGTAAGGGATGAGATGAGAACAATTAGAGGGGCAATGAAGATGAATAGAGGTATCGAAATAAGAGAAATAGGTAGGTTGGTAGGAGATTAGGAGGGAAAAGATCATAATGAGTTAAAAATATCGCAAGTGCACAGCGTACTCATAGCTAGCAACAGGTAAGTACTGGTTGTATCCATAAGGAGTTGTGTTTCCAAGTACCAATTAAAATCAACTAAAACATCTCAAGTTATCCAGAACAAATAGAAAGTAGAATTAAACTACTAATACAAACAAAAAGAACTTTAAATATGATTAAACCTAAGGTAAACCAACTAATCAAGTCAAACTCGCACCTTCCAAAGTTATGCTACCATTTAGAGATTGTTGATTGTACCATCAAATCTCATGTAAGTCCTCTTTCAAGGGTCGAATGCTAGTTTAATTATTCTAACCACCTATTTTCATCGGGTTAGCCTTATTAAATTATAAGAGTAGCAATCTTAGACCTAGTTAGGAATCAGACTATTTTTATGTTCAAACGCTGGCTATCCCTCCCTACCCACACTAAATAATTGACCTCACCTTTCAATACAAGTCAATTTTCCCAAAATATGGATGAAAACATTTCCAAACGTTTCATCGAATATTTAGCTGGCTTGACAGAAAACTCCAAATTCAAGCATAAATAAGGTAAACAAAAGCCAAAACATGATCAATAGCCATCTCGATGGCTAACCATTACCAAAGAACACAACTTAATTACAACTAAACATAAAAACATGAGCAAAACAATGAATTGTTCAACTAGCAAACAAATTGAAAAGCATGAAATTAAAGAGAAAATGAGAGCAAGAACTTAGTCTTCAATAGCGAAATCCACAATCTTGTACACGATATATACTAATCTACTCTGAATTATTCTCCCCGTAATAAGGTTTAGAAGTGGCTAATATAAACCCTAGTCGAGCCTCCAAAGACTTCAGCAAAAGTTCCCTTCAATTTATTCCACAATCTACTTAAGTATTGCGGAAAATGGGAAAATGCATAGTCATGCAAAAAAATGTACTGGCACCTGTGCACTTTTGAAACTAACAGACTGTACAACCATGCACTTTTGCACGGCTTCCCATGCGCAATTTCTAGAAAAAAGATTAAAATATGCAAGTTCCTACACGGTTGTGCCTTAATGCACGCCCAATCATGCACTTTTGGGGCTCTGTAGTCTTTATTCTTGTTCTTTTGGCCTCAAAGCTTCATTAGACCTCCTTTCATTATTAGAAAACTTCCACATGACCTTTCTTCCTATTGACATTTGTGAATTTTTTATTTCTTAGCAAAAGTTCATGAAAATTAAAAAAAATACCTCTATAAGAGCAATATATACCAAAAGAAGCTAGTTTGACACTTTCTCATCAAGATCCAACATAGAAATAAGGGGAAAATGGGTCAAATAATGAAGCAAAATGAGATCAAAGTAGAGGTTTATCAAATATCCTCACACCTAGCTTTTGGTTGTCCTCGAGGAAAACAAATAGAAACTAACCTAAGGACTTATCTTATTTTCGTAAGAATCACAATTATATTTAGCGTATGTAACAAACCCTTTAAACCCCTTGGTTCCTCCAAGTGGACGACTGAGGTCTAATGAGAGTTTGTAAAAAATATACTTACAAAATCTTAAAAAAAAAAGAAACAGAAAGACGGAAAGACGTTTTGGGTTAACAAACAAAACATATATACAAATTGGGGAAAACTGTGCACAATTAAATCAGGTATATCGCCCTTGTGACTCAATTATCAACCTATATACATGTAGAATATACACAACAAGATTCTTGATGCCCACTATTGGCATCCAAACACCAACTTTTTTTTAAACCCACAATACATCAAAGCTGTGAATCTATCATAGTGGTTGGTGTGCATGTGTATCATGATCATAGGGCTTAGTCTTACCAAAATCTGATTCAATCCCACTTGACTGACATAAACTATATTATTGAGTTATTAAGTTGGAAAGCAAGCTTTTCCCGCAACAATATTGTCTTAAAAGGGTAGCATCTAGTAGGGTACTCCTTGAAGGAATACTTATCATTTCTCACTCTAAGACTATTTTTAACTCTTTTTTCTTTTTTTATTTTTTGATTTCTAGTCTGAATATGAAATGAAACAACAACAACAACAACACCACCACCTCCTCCCAGTGTGGGTCCCGCTTTTGCAGGGTCTGGGAAGATCCAGCTGTAGGCAACCTTACCTCTATTGGTATTCCTACCCATAGAGAGGTTGATTTCAGGAGCCACGAAAAAGATTTTGTGAAAAAGTTTTAAAGAGGAAAGCGCTTGCGAAGTATTTGAAGAGGAAAACAGTGCCAAAGAAGCTGAACCTGAAAGAGAGCTGAAAGAACGTACCTCAACACTCCACGTTAAGCATCTGTCGTCACTCCCAGAAAAAAAGCTGAATATGAAATGAAAGCGAGAACGGAAGTAATTAGGTACAAAGACAAGTGGGGGAGTTAATCATGGAAGACTAAGACCCTAAGATAATGATGATGTATAGATAAGGCCAAGATTATGTAGTTATAATGAACTGTCAGGGTTAGAATTAGGGTTTAGAATGACATACTTCGGACAAAAATATATCATGCACATCATACTTGTATACAAGCTAGTAGCCAAGGTACAGTGGGTCAAAACCAATCAGAATAGTACAAAACTCCCTAATACCACTAGCAATAAGTTTTTTTTAAAAATTTTTCCCCCCTAAAAGCATGGCTTCTCCTTCGTCACACCCAAATCTCACAATTTCGTTATTGGAAGGCAATAAGCCACCATACCAACAAAACACGTATGTACATGTGAAAAACCTATAATAATAAATATTCAAAAATAAGAGAGAAACTGGAAAAAAAGATTTATACAAAATAAAAATAAAGAAAGAGAAAGAGGAAACAAATTTACCAGGTTAGATAATTGATGCACCTAAAATACCACCTCCTCAAAATAGTGATATAGGAGGTCGAAGGAGTATCAACCACTCATCTGTATCACTCAAAACCTGAGCCTCCCTCTCAGATGCCGACAAAGCTATCAAGAGCTTATCATATGTTGGTGCATGTGTCTTATAGTAGTGTAAGTAAGAGAACAATAATAAAAATATAGCATAGTTGGTCAATGCCCTCTAAAACTTATCAGATTCCTTGAAAAAATCAAAAGAATGATCAAAGAAAGGGATTCACATGATTTTCCTACACATGTCCTCTAGGTATACATAATAGGGTCAATGGAGGGATCATATCCTCCAATGCCACCTAGGGACGTATCTAATACATGCACATAAGAGGGGATGGTATAAAGTAAGAGAGATAAGGCAGGGACAAATTCAAAGGCCTCAACAAGAATGAGATCCATGGACTCGGGTTAGGGGAGGCACCAATGACCACATCATCGGTACTCTTCTAAAGGATCTCCTCTAAATATTGCTCAACCAATACGTGTTCTTCTAACCAAGCAAGTAAACCATTCTCATCACGCTAGCATCATCCCTGAAAGATTCACCTACCTTGAGTCATGTGCACTGATCTAAAGGGAGGGGGGAAATAGGTAATGTCAAGACATCCTCCGTAATGTCTCTAGAAGTGCTAAGTGAGGATGGAGTAACAACCAGCAATAGAGTCAAGCTAGAGTCAATTACTTTCTCTAGGTCATCAAGGGTGTGTCAACAACAAAATCAAACTCTAGGGGGAAATAAATACTCATCATCATCACACAAACTAACCTCATGTGTAGAAGAAGGTAGGCTAAGGTTAGTATCATGTGATAGGTGATACTCTCGTAAATAATTTTCATGTTTAATATTTTGCTCATTCATTATCTCTATCATTCATTTGGTGTAACAAAACTTCATTAAAAATCACATAATAAGGATAAGAATTCACATCATAATCAAACGATGGCAATTAGAGCACACAACATGAGCATGATAAGGATGGTGATGATAAGAATCCCTAAATTTATCAACACATGAAGATTGATCGTGCAAATCAAAAAGATTGGGGGAAAGATATACAAAAGACTCACTAGCATTTTCAGATTGCCATTAATGCCAAGCCAAAGACTGAAAGTAATCACATGCACATTAGCATTTAGAGCACAAAAACCACCACTTGTGGACTCTAGTATTGCTTAGATCTCACGAGTTATACTCTCAAGCACAACTTCGTATATTTTTCTTTTTTTATACGTGAAATGCACATATTGAGCACGATAATCATTTAACCTAGACAAGTATTGCGAAAAAGACTTGTGCTCAAACTGGGGGAAATGACAAATAGACATTCTTTTATTTTATTTTTTTTAAAAAATTAAAAGTCCATTCTTGAATGCTCAAGTAAGCTCTAATATATATTGAAAAGCGCCAACTCTCCAGTTAACAGTGCCAAAAACTGGATAAGTTAAAAATAATGCAAATGCACGTTGTAGCTGTAGGTAGCAACTGGGAAGTACAAGTCGTATCCATCGGGAGTTGGTGTTTCCAAGTACCCAAGCCAACTAAAGTATCTCAATCTAGGCAAAATAAAGGTTATAGAAGGTAGAAATGAACTACTAAAGCAAACAAAGAAGACTTCAAGTATAATTAAACATAAGATAAACCAATTAATTAAATCAAACATTCACCTTCTCAAGTTGAGCTAGTATTTAGAGACGATCCATTGCACATTTGCACCATTAAAACTCACCTAAGCCCTCATTCAAGGGTCAAAGGGTAGTGTAATTGTTCTAACCACTTATTTTCTTGGGTTAGATTAATTAAACTACAAGTGTATCGACCCTGAACCTAGCTAAGGTTCAGAATGTTTTCATGTTTAAATGCTAGCTATCATCCCTATCCGCGTTAGATGATTGACTTGTGTTGGGGGGTGAGAAAGATAGAATAGTAATTGATTATTGTTATTCTCGTCGTCTAATTACAACACTGAATGGGTACTTATACTTCTGGCTAAACTACTAATTCCTAACTAATACAAGCATCTTACTATTTATGACGCAATATATCTATATCACTAATATCAATTTAATATTATACTACTAGGTACATGACACCAAATTAATATTTAATTAGGTTAAACAACTAATTATGTCCAAAAAGTTTTTTTTTTGTCCTAAAAAAATTAAAAAAATCTTCAAAAAATTATTTACCAAACTTCCCCTAAATTTTTTTAGATAATAATATATGCTGGTAAAAAATATACACGTAATTTTCAAGACTATACATGTATTCCTAATAATACATTATATTGGCCTCACATGACTTTGTTCTGCTAGATTTTTTTTTTTAAGTTCAGAATAAGTTAATGTTGGAATATGAAAGTAGGTATTATTCTACATTAATAAAAAATCAAAGAATATAAAAGTGAGTGTTGTTCTACATTGATTGAATTAAAGGGCTTGAGCTTGTATATAAATTTGTGAGTTACTCCATCCATTGTGAATTAGTTTTGGATTGGAATTTCATTTGAGTTTGCATGTATGACTCTTTATTAATTATCCAACTGATATAAAAATGTAATAGTCAAGTCCTTATCTATAATGGTTTTGATGATTTGTTCAAAATAAGTTAGAGATAGGTTAAAATCATAATAAGTTAAGTTCATATTGAGTGATTGTTCAAAATAAGCTCAAAATAAATTAAATTCAAAATAATTTCATTAAATTTGAATACGTTTTACATTACTTGAGAGGAACAAACGCCAAACCAGTTGGATCAACCCATATTAATAAAAATTCTAATAAACTAAATTCAAATAAATTGTTTTCAAATTAAGCAAAAAAGATGGGGCTAAGCATGCTTTGTTTGATTGCAGTCTAGCACGGGTTTTAGCAGATGGGGGGAGTTTGTTGCGGTGGCATGGGCATGTTGGCACGCAAGGAACAACTGGGTGTTTGGAAAACCTGACTATAATCCGCCTAACTTGGCCAGCAAAGCTCTGAAACTAGTGGCTGAGTTCAGAACTGCGCAAGAAAAGCTGAAGCCTGAGGTTATCATGTCTCCTTCGGTCTGGCAGCCACCATGTTCGGGTGTTTTGAAGGTGAATTACGATGGTGCTAAATTGGGTGACTGAGGTCACGGGATGGGAGCTGTAATTCGAGATAGCACAGGGGAGGTTTGGAGGGTAGCTGTCAACCAGAACGTGAGATGTGTGGAGCTGGAATATGTGGAAGCCAACGCGTGCAAATGGGCTATGGTGCAAGCATTGGAGCATGGTGTTTCTTCCGTTATCATGGAGGGCGATTGTCAAGAGTCTTACCTTGAAGCTAAAGAAGCGAGAATGTCAGAATAATGAGCTAAGCCTGCTAATTCAGAGCATTTTACATATAGCTAGTCGATTTGAATTTTGTTCTTTTAACCATGTTAAAAGAACGGAAAATAGGGTGTCACACACCATATGTCATGGATAAAAAGTCCCACATCGGAAGAGTGATGGGAAGGTCCTGAGCTTATAAACGGTGGCGCTGCACACTCTAATAAACTAGTTTTTTGGGGAGAGGGTAATGGCCCTGTAAACACATAGCGCATGCCCAACCCTTTAACTCGACCATTCGAGTTTGGTTGGACGAAGTCCTAAATTTTATCTCTTGCTTGGTTGCTCATGATACCTGCAATGAGATTATTTGTTAATTGAACGATCATTCCCATTTTCTATCAAAAAATAAAAAAATGGAATTGTGTGAAACCGAAATATAAAAAAAGATGAGTTTTAAATTTCACAAAAAAATAAAATTTTAATGACTGAAAATGGTGGCTGGAAAAATGGCGTCGGTCCGCGGCGGCAATCGTCGCATACGGCCGAGACGCCGGCGTGTGGGGAAGATATGGTCAAGACACCGGCGTTTGGGGAACGGAAATGGGCGCTGACGCTTCTGCTCGCACCGCCGTCTATAATGTATGAAGATATGGCCGAGACACCGGCGTTTGGGGAACGGAAAATGGGCGCTGACGCTTCTGCTCGCACCGCCGTCTATAATGTATGCTCTCTCTCTCTGTCTCTCTGTCTCTCTCTGTCTCTCTCTCTGTATTTCTATGATGAACACATGAAAATGATTTTGGTAGTACGTTGAATTGAGCTTCAGAAAGTGTAGAATCTTACAATTCAACCTACTCGAACAGTTGTTCTTGTTGTTACTAGTTCATCTCAATTCAAATTCCCAAGCAGACCATTACTTCATTTGTTATTTGGATTATTACTTTGTATTGTAAACCATTTGATTTTACTTTTGCTTGTTGCCATGGCGTTGCATTTGATTACATGCTCAAAATTGTAGTTGCTAGGGTTTCTTGCCTCTCATCTCTTTTGAGCAGCTTTCAATTTCGAAGTGAACGTCTCATCGTAATTTCATCACTGCATGTACTCAATCATGCTTCAGTACATCTCGTATGTTTGCTAGTCTGTGAAAGTTTTAGTTGGTGTGAGTGCTTACAATGCATTGAAATTAGCTGCATTGAAATTGTTGCTTGTTCTCACCTGCTATGCATTCTCATATTTCGGGGAAAAAAAGACGGTGATGGCAGTGCTTTAATGGAGACATGCCCGTAAAATTTACGGCAGATTGAATTTGTGTAGTAGATTGAGGTGGAGCGGATTCAATTTGCGTCAAAAGCTTTCCACCTGAATCAATAACCACATCAGGCTTGTAAAGTTTCAAATTTGTAATAGATGGATGAAACTTGTATATATGGAAAAACAAGGTTAATTTTATTACCTTAGTAATGGTCTGTTCTTTTTGTTAGTAACTGGAGGTTGGTAAATGGGTGAAGTTGATAAAGATTGATAGGTGTTGGTAAAAGTGCAATGCATGAGAGAGCTAGATCGATGGAGAGAGCCCCTCGAGGATGATGCAAATTCAACTCTGAACCGCTCAAGAACTCAGAGGAATAGAGAAAATACAAGAGATTGTAAAGAGAGAAAGTGTGAAGAATGAATTCTGTTATTTTTCATTGAATGAATCCCAATCTGTACAGAATTCTCTTTAGCTAAGTCATTACAATTCTGTAAGCATAATTCCCGCCAAAAGCCCTTGGAACAAACTCAACAACTTTTAGTTGCAAGCCACGTGCAGAACACATGACTCACTAAAACATTGCATAAGGTTTCCTTTCCCTTTTTAAAAGAAAATGCACTCAGTAATTTTAGCTAATTAGCTAAAAACAACTGCAAAAAACACCTACAATACCTGCAATGCCCTTAACTAAGACTGCCCAATTTCAAGAAACCTTTTTTCAATTTCCTCAGCATCCCACCGTGATGCATCCTCCATAGGTTGATCTTGCCACTATACCAAATATTGCACTATGGCCCTGTTCCCTTGCTTTTTCAGCTTTCTGTCCAAGATTGCAACAGGCTTCCTAACTTCATGAACTTTTTAATTGGGAGACATGAAAAATTGGTTATGACCTCGAATGGACCATTGTACTTAGGACCGAGCTTATGAATAGGCCTGCTTTCTACAGACTGCTGCTTACAAGGATGAAGCTTCAACCATGCCTAATCTCCAACTATAAAGGCTCGTTCAAACCTATCTGCATCAGCCTCTACCTTCATCCTATTTTGGGCTCGCAAAAGATAAAACTTCAGCACTTGAATCATCGCCTCTCTTCTTTGCATTGTTTTGTCTACAGCCTCTCTTGGAATATAAGGTAAATCTATTGGAGGAGGTTGATTGTAAACTACCTCATATGGTGTCATTATAATAGAAGGGTCAAAGGTGGAGTTATACCACCATTTAGCTAAAGGGAGTTGTTACTTGCTCCACCCTTTAGGTTTTTCATACCACATGCATCTAAGATAAGCTTCTAAACACCTGTTCATTACCTCCGTTTGCTTATCTATTTGGGGGTGATATGATGTAGACATTAGTAAGTTGGTACCCTA
>NCQV01142378.1:0-10776 GCA_002740545.1 Lophocereus schottii | reverse complement strand
TTCTATAGTAGAAGACCGTCAGCATATTGTCATGACTTTAACACTCTTAATATCTTATGCCATGGTGATTATGCACTATGTTTTTTCTTAATTATATATTATAATAGATATGTTTGTTAATCACTTGTTGAAAACGATCTGTTGGTGTTGGGGGATGACTTTACATTCGGAAGAAGTTTCTGAAGGACTTCTGGTCAGACTGTGGCCTGTCGGGCATACGTCTGTACATGCGACTACATTCCTTTGCAGCAGAGAAAAAACAATCCTGTATCGCAAATAAGGAATAATCATTTGGAAATAGTTGAAGACATGAAGTGATTAAGATTGAACTTGTTCCCTTTACAGGCCATGCATGTGAATCTGAATTTTTTTGTGCCGATTTCTCTTCTTATTTTTGTTCCCCTAGTTTTAGGTGCCTCTGATGGATTGCGCTTTTCTGGAGTATATTAATTCATCTTGTTTTCGTTGTTTTCTTTGTTTGCGTCTATGAGTTTGCAATTTAAGACATAAGTCATCTCTACTGTACGAAACGGGGTAGCAGTTTTAGCTGTAGCAAGCTATTTTGTTTATACTTTTGGTAGCAGTTTTAGCTGTAGCAAGCTATTTTGTTTATACTTTATGATATTTTGCATCATTCCATAATGTTTCAATAAGATGACTCTATGGCGTGTTTATGTTTGCTTTTTTCAGATAAGACCTTTGTTTGCTTTCTTCCTCTCAGATTTCGCTCGTGCCATTTCTTGACCTTTTGATCCACAGCTTCAGATGGTACCCTCACAAGCTATGCTGGGATTTGAAGAGCCAATTATGTACGAAAGGAAAGGTCTCAGAGCAATAGATCATCGCCTATTGGTAGGTCACTGAGACAATCTCTTTGGTCATGCACAGCCTGGAATTTCATTGATATGGTGACCCCCCCCTTCTTTTCTCTGTGTCATAATTTATTTGGCTTAATGGCATAACTCTCTTTGTTCCTCAACTCGTGCATCATTCTTATTGTCTTCTTAGGTAGCTCAAACGGCAGTACTTGAATAATGTATGACCTTTCCTGTTTTGTCATGATCGAGGTGAACTACCATCTTTTTTGGATGTATTAGGAAGATTTGACCTAAATTTCTTCATTATCCATCATTTTTTGTTTGAAATATGTGTAGTTGGTAGGTCGTAGTGTTGGGAGAGATCTCTTGCATTTTTCTAATGTTTGGCCACCGGAGAACTCATACAGCTGCTGAACGTGTGCCGACCTTCATTGACAGCAGCAATTGACTAATGAAGTTTATTCTCCTGATTGAGTATTTGGGCTATATGCCTTCCCATGTTTGCAAGCATCATGGATTACCATATACCACAAGGAGTGGATCAGAGGAGTATGCGGTCCACTAGTTGCACAATTTGGTCCTATTCGAATCAGGAACATGATATTACAGGCGCCCCAACACAGGAATACACAAAACAATCGTAACTCTCAATATGGGTTCACCATTTGAGCACTTTCACAGGGTCTGAAGGACGTAGATGTACGCAGTCTTGCCTAACATAGTAGTGTAAATATAATATTTTAAGCATTGCGAGAAGTGCGCTTTGTCGTCATTGGCTTGTTTGTAATATATGTCACAAACTCTACTAATCCATACTCCATAGCGCACGTCTTTGTCATTTCTGAGGATTCTCCTTCGACCGCGGCTCCCGAACGGCATGACGCCACATGTAGGCTTCTTGTTTGATGGTGAATGGCCTTCAGTTGAATACAATACTGTGAGGCATTTTAGCAACTTGTAAATTGTCACGTCTTTCATTTATTGAAACATAATTCTCTTCTGATATGATGATAAGGAGGATTCTTTCTTATCATTGTGCGGCGTCTTTGTGATTATTATATCGTCATTGATTGAGGTCGGTCACTTGACCAGTCCACTGGGATTAGCCTTTCTTGATCTGTCGGAATCAATAGAGCCATTTTTCTTCTTCATTTTTATTTTTCAGCAAAAGCTTTGATCTCATTTCATTATGGACTGCCTCTTAAACCCTCCTTATTGGTACTTATATATTTTCATTGGCCGTGTTTAATGTATTGAATTTACTTAGAGCATTCCTAGCCCAAATAATAAGACATTTGTAATAAAATATTTATAATTGATCCACCTTATAACATACAATTTTTTTTAATAATCCAAATAATATCTCTAATAAGGAAAAAAAACAAAAAAAAAATCACAAAATGACAGAAAAGGACAGAACGAAAGGTGGAACGCTTGTGTGTTCCTACTTGCAAGGCAATTGCAAATGGAAAAAAATGGGCAGTGGCCATGTGGCAGCCGGACCCAGGAGATGGAATGTGTGTTTTTAGCTGCTGGTGCTCGTAGGATTTTCCCAACTCATCTATGAGTTCGGATCTATTTTAGACTTTCAATGTGAATTTTATATTCTGTGTTCAATTATTGATTTTTTAAAAGTTGGGCCATAAGACATTTGTTTCATCAAAGTTGAGCCACTATTAGCCATAGGGTTGTAGAGGTCTCTCAATATAAATTTTCACCATTCATAAGACTCAAATTTAAAATTTGATTTTAAAAGAAACGAAAACAGAACATCACATCAATTGAACCAACCTGTCTTGGTTGAATTATAGATTTTTAGTAGAGTTTCTTCGTTGTTTGGATTATTAATCACGAACCATATGTATGAAGTATGAATGGCATTTTATTAATTACAAACCACATATAGATATGCCACTCTTGACATACCCTTAGCAATAATGGGGAAAGAGGTAGCAAATTGTAATCTTCCAACAAATGCATTATTGCACCTTAAAAAAACAATATAAATTGAACAAACAAGGCATATTATTTGAGATCTTCAACCCCAGAGGCTAAACCAATTGGGTTCAATTTAATTAATTAAGTTACTGGCACACAAGCACATGCCCTATTGTCCTACAAGGGCACATCCCTACCTTACTGCATTGGTTCACATGCCTTGTGGTCCTCTTCATTGTCACCAATCCCTTTTATTTTCTCTCTCCATTAAGGGCCTATTATTTTTGTGGGTAAATGGGGTGAGTAAAAGGTTGAAGTGGGTTGAGGTTGGTTGATGTGGGTTGAGGTGAGTTGAAGTTGGTATTTTTTTTTCGAGGTGGGTTGAAATAGGTTGAAGTTGGTATATTTTTTTGTAGTGGGTTGAAGTGGGTTAAAATAATAAGAATGTGTGATAATTTATTAAGTTATTGTAATTTTTAGTGCATTTTTTCGTTGAATGGTAATTTCAGAATTTTGTAACTATTTTTCTGGAAGTTAGAGGCCGGCACAACTTGTCAATTATTTTTAACGATTTGGGTTACAAATTATTAAATTTATGAAGGGGTGGGTTGAAGTGGGTTGAGGTAGGTTGAAATGGATTGAAGTTGATATTTTTTTTCAGGTGGGTTGAAGTGGGTTGAAATAGGTTGAAGTGGGTTGAGATTGATAAATATAAAAAGACCTACGAAAAGAACATGACCTAAATTAAACACAGAGAATTAAGGAAAGGTACAAGGAGGTCTTTGTCTATGGAGACCTAGGGAGAAATTAGGCTAAAATGGCTCTTTTCTCAATTGTACCCTGGCAAAGGCTAGTTTGACATACTTAAATTGCAATTTCTTTTACGCTTATAGTTATGTGTGTTAATATTAAGGATCGTGGGCTTCCATCCAAGTGTTCCAATGGACCGGATACAAGGGAGGAGTGAAAATTGAGGATGAAACTAACACGAACCAAGTTGGAAGCTTTCGGCCTAAATATTTGTGAAGGAAGTGGTGAAAAGGCATCTTAAAGTTTCATTATATTTGTCGAATTCTTATGTCAGTATGTTGGGATATAATTTGAATCCTCTACGGATTAAGGGGGAAAGCAGCTACTAAGTTCATTTTTCTAATAGCCGAGTAGAGGGTAGTCTCTTCGGTGGGGTGGGGTGGGGCGGGTAGGGTTGTGGTGTGCTTATTTGCAGGTCTTGCGCCCCCGAGATGTGACGGCATCTAGTACCCCTGGTGGTTTGAGGTATGTCCATACTCTTTGTTTATTTGTGTTCTTCGACTCATTTTCACCTCCCTGGTTTTGGTTCTCTTTAAACCTTTTTCAAAGAAAAATTGTTTTGTGGGTCTTAAGGAATCAACCTCTCTACGGGTAGAAATACCGGTAGGGGTAAGGTTGCCTACAGCTGGATCTCCCCAGACCCCGTGAAAGCGGGACCCACACTGAGAGTTGTTGTTGAGATTTTGTCCCGTCCAAAACTTCACTGAAATAATTTTAGCGCAAATGGTAAAAAAATTTGCACAACAAACTCAGCCATTCGATTGGGGAATTATAAGGCTGCAGTTTCCCTTAAAATAATAGATAATCCAAAATCATTAGGGCAATAAATTTGCAATTATTATGATGGCTAACTAAGGAATCTTGATCCCTGTTTTTTCCCCCTTGTCATTACTGTGTAAATGATTAAGCATTTGCCATTAAGGATTTGTCCACAACATATTACCACAATCCACAAATATATAATTGAGGCTGCATGAACTTCTGGAACTTTTATAAGTCTTAACGATGATTCTTATATCCTATTTATTGGGACTTGTATGTATGTTATTTCAAGAACCTTTCCTGGTAGAGTGTTAAGGTGCTGTGGCTTACCATTCAGCTTGACATCTTTGAACATTGTGTTAAGTGTATAAACCTATTTTTGGGCCTTCAACCAAAAGCTTAAACTTTTGATTGATATGGTTCTTGAACATGATATTAAGAGTCATTCTAATCGAGAGGTCTCAAATTTGAATCTCAACCGTCCCCATACTGATTTATTGCGCAAAGTTGTGGAGTCTTTGCAGTTACCACATTTGAAACCGAAATGGCAATTCCCGTGAAGGATCGTGTTAGAGTATAAACTTATTCCTGTACCTTCAGCTATAAGCTTAAACTTTCGGTTGATATGGTACTTGAATTATTCATTGTTTGCTTTACATTAAACCCAAATCTACTACCCCCTTTCACTTTTCAGCATTTGAAATTCTTAGCCATCTGAAAATCTTAACGATTGAACTTTGATCATATAAGCATAGCTTCCTTAATGGCCTCACCCAAATGACATAGCGCGTAAAGTTAGTTAAGCTTGAGTGACCATGGATGAGTACGTAATCTTTCTTACTCTAGAAGTCGAAACACACAAATAGTCGAACTTCTATGGACGCTGTAGTATGAAACTGTGTTCGAGTGCCAATTACATTAATTTTACGGCCTCCTTCACCCTAACAAAAAGAGTTAGAAATACTTTCCACATTAACGTACAAATCAGAGTTGTGAAATGCTTCACTGCAGGTGGTGTTCAACTCCAGTTTAATTTCATCAACACATAACTTGTACAGTACTTCTATTCACATGATCTCAAATTACAAAATTTCTCGAGTATGTAAAATACAATAGGCAAAATGCTTTCTCTCCTTTTGCTGCTTTTACAAAGAGAAGTTATCATGGAAGAAGGAAAATTACTAAAAAGAAATGCAAGCAGCATTTATATAACTGGAAAATGAAGAAAACAAAGGAAGACAGGATTTTCATCTTACATGTTCATTATGATGTTCTAGCATTCACCTCTTATTGCCCAAACTCTGGCCTTCAAATTGCTCCCTCCTCAATGCTAAATCCTGCAAAATTGCGCTGCATGCCTCCCTCAACCGGGATGATGATCTCCCAGTAGACGTTGCTGGGCTGCCAGATTCCTGACAAGATGGCAATCTCTGAGACTTCGCTGGTTTAAACCTCTTGAATCCATCATCATTGTCGTTGATTTCACCTTTTTCACAAGCTTCGGAATGCCTGTTTTTATCGAACACATTGACGTGTGAATTTCCCTGCTTAAAGTCCCTTTCTATGCCACCTGAAGTTTTCTTATGCAAGCAGATACTTTCCCACTGAATTTTCTCAGAAAGTGATTTCCTTCCCTTGAATACTTCATCAGTTGAAGCTCTTCTTGATTCACCCTGATCAGTTCCATCACAAGGAAAGTTCCACTTGTAGCTTCTGTTGTTTTCCGTGTTAAGTTCAATTGAATGAAGTTCACTATCACCCGAGTCATCTTCTTCCCCGTCATCTACTTCACCTTCACTTTGTTCCTTCTCTTCATCTTTCAATGACCCAAGTTGGGTTTTCGTAAGAAAATCCTCGAAGTCTATTTTCCNNTCAAAATGAGGAGACCCATCTACATTTTCGCGACCCCCTCCATTTCTCAAATACATATCTAGCTCGCTCTTCAACCTCTCTAAAGCCGCGCTTTTCTCCTCATATTCGTACCTAGCTTCTGCAAGCTTCATCTGGACTCTCTCCTCTCTCAGCACATCGGCAAGTTGAAGCATTTGTCTTTCTTTCTCAACCTCTTCTCGGACTTTCTCCGACTCTTTCTTCAGTTCTTCCACCTCAACTCTTTCTTCTCCGATCCCTCTAGCTAACTCGTCACAAGTTTGCTCTAAGATCTCCCTTGCCCTTCTCTCGCCATTGAGCTCCGTCATCACCCTAGAGAAATTACCCCTCGTATCAGCTAATTCAGTTCCAAGCTTCTTGTTCAGTCTCTCGGCTTGTCTTCTCAGCTTTCTCTCTATCTCAAGCTCTCTCGCCATGGAAGAAACCGCCTCTCTTATCCTCTCTTTCTCTCTGCTCTTCCAAGCAGCCTTCTCTTCTGCAAAGTGCTTCAAAAGGGCATCGATTTGATTGCAAGTAAACCGTTGTTCCTGGATCAGTTGGTCCACTTGAAGTCTAGCTCGATCTAGCTCAACTTTAAGGGCCGAGACCAGGGTTATCCTTGAGGAATGCTGCTCCTCTTGGGATAGAATTCGGAGCAAGACTTTCACAAGCTCTTTTGAGGCAGTTAGACTGTAATTAACGTCCTTCAACCGGGTCTTGACACTTGAACTGTATTCTCCTGGGGCAGTGTGGCTCGCTACCTGCATAGCTGAACTCAGATCAACAAGCATGCTCTCTTTCATTCTCTCTATCCACCACTCATTTTCAACAAAAAGTAATCAAACTATCTTGTCTGGTCCCAATTATATCAGCTTTTTGCCATAAATCCAACAGAATTGACAGTAGAAAATTCATTTCCATGAAAACAAAGGGAAGTCTGAAGTATGTGACCCCAAACCATTAAATCAGCACATATCACATCAGAAAACAGAACCAGTTCTCACTGAAATTGAGCTCAATGTCAATACAACATTTCATTTTCCCACTGGGGTTTAAATAAAAGGAGAACTTTCATCAGTGTGAAACTGTTTTGGTGTTCCGGGTTTACCTCAATGGAGCTTGCTTTTCCATAAGTGTCCAGCCCCTCTGAAATTAACTCAGTGATTTGAAGTTTCTGCGAAGTTGCAGAAGATCTTCTCCTGTGACCACTCAGCTTAGATCCATCAATCTTCTGCCATTTATTAACATAAAAGTTAAACAAATTATCAGAAATTCAAGAGCTCAAATCACCTACATATTCCTGCGTTCAGTCAATTACTAACCAAAAATGACCAAATCCCAGTAAAAGAAAGGGGAAAAAACACCAGAATGAGTTTTTTTTTTTTTAAATGAAAATTTCACCTCAAACCCAGGACTGTGAGGTTGTTGATCCAACAAGAAATGCTGCTCAGAGCTCCTCCTCCTTCTTTCTCTCTCTTTCCTGTCCCCAAAATTGTCCTCTTTCAAACCAGCACTACCAGGGGAATGCAACCCATTAATCTCCCACAAAGTAGCAGCCAATTTCCTTGCTGACAGACCTTCTTTCCCCTTATAACTACCACCATCCTTAGAACACTTGACCCCATTCTCAAAATTTAGCATTTTTTGCATAGGTGATCTTGAACCTGCCATTATAACCTGCTTCCAAGCCCTTTTGAACCCGTAATTCTTCACCACTGAGGATGAAGATGAGGATGAAGATGAAGATACCCTCTTTCTGATCTTGCAGTTCCCACCACTTCTTTTTTCTAGATTTTGGTGGGTATTATGCCTTGGCATTGTCAATCTCTCTCAAACTTTCTATCAACAACCCAGAATCTGTGCACACTTCAAATCTCCTCCAAAGTCTCTGTCTTTGAAGAATCAGGTACAATAAGTTGCTAATGATGATCATATCCCTCTTTCTATATCTATCTCTGGGTATTTATTGCATAGAAAGTGTGCTTACATGAAGTATGACTATATAGGGCTAGGACAATTAGTACAATTTCTGCATTGATATTGTAGAAGATCAAAGGCTAATCGATTTGCCAAAGAAAATGAGAGAAGAAAGAGAGAGAATTTTTGACCCGACCCTACACTGAACTGAACCCTTTTGAAAAAAATGGAAGTTGGAATGAGTTAATTGGTGATTTGGGGTGGGAAAAATGTGAAAAATGGAAGCTTTGCATTAATTTGTGTTTGGATGTCCTGAGAGGGAAAGTAAAGTTTCTAGGGAGAGGGGAGAGAGAGAAGCAAAGGCTTTCATTTGATTGAGAGAGAGAGAGAGAGAGAGAGAGGAGGACGTGGCATGCACGTGACAGTGGGAGGGGAGCAACCAGAGACGTGCATGTGTAAATGCAGTGTGGCGGATCAGAATCCGGACCCGGTTCGCCGTATTTTCTTTTGTCCATGGCAACTATGTAATTTTGTGTTTGGGTCTATGTGTGCCTTTTTTCACCTCACAAACTCTTTCTTGAATTTTTCCCACTTGGATTTTCTCAAATACTGTCTTCGGCGTTAACATGTGTAGTGTGTTGAGGTTGGGGGATAGGTTTTGACCCCCTAACAACCCAAGTTTCAAGGATTTTAGGTATTTTCATTGTGTCTTGTATTGAGATGTGACCTTCATTAGGGGTGACACATTACTCATTAGCATATAGTACTGTCAAGTGTAAATTTATAAGAATATATATGCTTTTATCGACGTAATATTATATTCATGTGTTCAAGTAGGACTGATAAAAATTTATTCGATTTCATTACCTAATTCGTCCGATTCGGAAAAATCGAATATAGTCACAAAATTTATGTCCGAATTTAAAATTCAGACAACCGGTCACGTCTGAATTTAAATCCGGGTCGGATTCGGGTTTGAGCATTCGAGTTCGAGTTATCTGAATTTTTGAGCCATTTTGGGTTCGAACAAATTCGAACAATTAAACAATCGGGTTCAGACATCGGAGTACTACGTTAATATATAATTTTAGTCTCATTCTTTATAAAATTTTATAAAAACAATTTCAAAAAACTGGGTTTGGGTTCGGTCACACAAAAATTCAGTCAGAATGTCCTAAAATCATAACATAAATTTAGACATTCGGACAACCGGATCCAAACATTGGACATTCGGGTCCGGGCCTGGGTCTGAATTGTGTATCCGATTTATAATTCAGACAGAATTTGGGTATGAAGTTTTTGTCCAAACCTCCGATCTATCCGGACCCAAATCGAGATGCGGATTCAAATTTTTACTAGCCCTATCTTGAAGTGTTTGTAATCTAAGTGGTACAATTACTTATGTAGAACATATTACAAATGGTACAATTACCTGTGTAGGATATCAAGGTTTAAAATTAGATATATGCATAGAATTCGGTAATATGTGGCAGAGTAATCAAACATGAATTCTAGAATGTTATGACTTATGAGCTTATCTCACTCTTATATTTATTATAAGCATATTGAATGAATAGGTAGTAGATTTGAGCAAATCGGAGCAGGTTTGAGTAAGTTGGAGCAGCAGAAAGTATGTTTGAGCAGGTTTGACTAATAGTTAGCAGATTAAAACAGTTTGAAAGTAGATTTGCGAGTGGGTTAGCATAGGTTAGAGCAGATTTGACTAGTAGTTAGCAGGTTTTGGCATATTGAAGTAAGTTTAATTAGCAATTAGCAGATTTAAGTAGCTTGGAGCATATTGAAGCAGGTTGGAGTAGGTAGCAAATTCAATATAGTCATAACGAACAGGCTTGTAAAATACTCACCCATCCCTTAAAGAAATAGAAATTTAAAATTCAAATTTGCGAGGCTAACAGGTGACCTCATAAGTTTGTACATGATTAACATTTAACATTGGAGCTTTGAGTTTATATCTTCTAGTTAAGGGGTGGACAATATGATTTTGGTACGTCACAAAATCAATACAGTAGAATTAAAGTCTTCGCTTCAACTGATATATTTAAACAGTTAGATTTTACACAAATAGAGCCTCAAACAACATAGCAAGCATACATCCTAAGTAAGATTCCAACACAAAATCGATGGTCAATGGATGGAATGATAGTGATTTATATGCATATTTACGGTCTCTTTATTTGTCAATAAGACGAATCTACTATCATCTATTTAAACATGCCCCCTCAAGGGTAGATCATTAACAAGGCCCAACACATGCATGCAATTAATCAAATGGGAATGGTTGCAGATCACTAAGATTAAGCATGTGCTCTGGTACCATTTCGATGAAACGTCTCAACCAAAAGTTTCAATTGATCATTGAAAGTCTAGCAATACGATCTATGCTCTTAACATGTCCTTCATGCGAATGTCCTTTAAGTATGAAGTACTTTCTATCACCTTGTGCAACAATTTAATATGAATATAATTGAGATTCAAAATTGAGACCTCTCACTTATAAAAATTCTAACATATACCATGTTAAATGTTAAATTTTATATAAACAATGGATCAAACTACAGAGCCGTGCATACCATTATTTAAGTGAAGATCCAATCGGAAAACAGTTGATAATTGATTTGAACAATTCCGTACTAATTTATAT
>NCQV01142280.1:7673-18282 GCA_002740545.1 Lophocereus schottii | reverse complement strand
AACCACCATGACAAGAGGGAGAAAAATGAGCAGAGCAGTCAGGATAAGAAGGGGCCAAGACAGTGAGCCAAAGGCGAAGGAGATTTGGGCCCAGCCCCAATTTTCTCAATTAGCCCTAAAATCGAGTCCCAAAAGCTTAAAGTCAAGGTGGGTACTCTTCATCCCCAACTTATTACTAGATTCAAACTAATGTTAAGCCTAGGTATTTAGTGTGATCAATTATGCCGAGATTAGGTTTTGTCATGTGTATGCTGGGAATTCAATTTAGGATAAAGGTTTGAATTGATTTATGGTAGTATCATGGTAAATTGATGATTGTATATAAAGGGTTGTGATATTTGGGCTTATATTTGGGGCGGTGTTAAATGAGGGAGAACTGGGTGGGTTGTGAAGTTGCAAGTTTACTTGTTGTGAACTATTATTTTTGTTCCCTTCTTTGTATGTATGCTGTGATGTGATCATGTGGAGTTTAGGTTGATTAATTTAGTTATCTACATGACTTGGGGGAACAACTTGCTATGTGTATGCATATGTTACGTGTCAATTGCTACTATTTGTTTGATAGGTTCTTGTCAACCTAGTTAATTGAAAGTTGACAAATAGACATATTTGCAATAAAACCAAGTTAAATAGAATTTACATGAACTATGGACTTTGAAGTGCCTAAATTCATGATAAAAGCAATCGAGCCAGGTTTGATGGGTTAAGTTGGCCCTGTTAACTCCTAAAGAGGTTGGTTGAAATCCTTTGGAACTAAGGTTTAAACGACATTTTGATATGTTGATACTACGTGTGAGACTAATCATTTGGTAAAAGTATTACCTTGTCTTATTGAGTCGAGTTGAACCAAATTTGGAAGTGGTTTAAGTGATGATTAATTATGCATAATGAGTCTATACATGTACCTTTGGTTGAACATATTTTGGAGTCGTTTTAACTAACTAAGCTTTAGCAACTTACTTATCGAATCGAAAGAGAATAAATATTTGAGATTGCTTATCTCTATTCATAACACTTCAAAATGATTTTAAGGTTGCCTTTTGAAAAAAAGTGCAATTTTGTGACATTCTTTGAGAAAAATGCTGCTAGTTTTCGTGGTGAGTGATACTTGATGTTTCAAGATTCATTTTAATGAATGTGAACTACTCCAATGTGCTTGAAAGCAAGTTGCACTAGAAGTGTTTTGAGCTAGGGGGATAGTGCTAATTTTAGAGAACTTGGTCTTAGGAGTGGACCTAAGGATGAGCTGAGCCAGATTACTAAATGTGACTGCCATGACGAGAGTAGGAGTCCATTGACTTTGGGAGGATCCAGAGAAATAAAAAGTCATGAGTTTTATTACTCACTTAAAGAGAGCACTAACTTGTAAATCCTATGGCCTAAAACTTACCTGTTATGTGTTGGAAACAACAGGTTTCTAAGTTATGTTAATGCAGAGGTTTGAAAAAGGTGCAAGTCTTGCTTTAAAAGATATATACTAAATTATAAAGGGCCTTCTTTATGTGAAACGAGTTTTATAATGGTCCCACTTGGTTTAAGTTAGAGTTTTTACCCCCTTTCCAATGGTTATTTCCACGTTTATGCTAAAAGAGCTTAAATTGGTAACCCAAATGAATCTCTTAGATGGTAAATGTTAACCTAAAAATCGAATGGCTTACTTTCGCCGTTCTTTATTGCTATTGAGAAGTTATTAGGTATGATTGGTCTTGTATGCTTAATATCCAATATTAAGTAAAAATTCTATGTAACTGCTAATTATTGTATTGTATGCAAGTATTTTTGCTTGTTCGGAATGCAGGTTATCCACTGTGCTTATGGTAGCTCATCCCCTCTCATTTTTCCTTTTTCCTAGGTTTAACTATTCTTGAAAGAGTGGTAGAAGTCCTTGGTTCATATAGATCAAGTTGGGACCTTCCATTTGCTTTGTAAAAGGAGTCATGTGTATGAATATGTTAGTTTATAAGTTTGTATTCTGACTTATTCATAAGTACTTGAGCATATCTAATTTAAATAAATTTAGTTCATGTACTGTGCATTGTCTAGTATGACCTTGTAGGCCAACCGTCAGAATAGTCAGTCATTTTTGTTTGGTTAGAGTTGAGTTATTTTCAGGGTATAAACCCCACTGCTTCGAATGTATGATTCGTCAAATTGTACATTTCATTTCTTTCTTTTATTTAATCTCTTAGTTTGTGTACTCCAAGTTTGACCCATAGAGTTGTGGACTCCAGCGTATAGCTGTCAAGCTCGTTGGATGTATCCTTTATGTTTTTATTGTTATATGTACCTAATGTAAGGATATGAGCCTAATTTATGGTAAGTTTTTAAGCAGAATTCTATCCTTTTCGTTCCAAAATTTTAGAAGTTAATAACATCACTACCCCTAGGGGCTCAAGTATAGGCTATTACATATCAAGTCAATGATAGGCTATGCTTTATGTCATATGGTTGCTACACTTGTTGTGGGACAGGCAACATTCTAGTTAGATTGAGCCCTAATACACCTAGAAAGAAGAGAGGAGAAAGAACCTGACAAACTTTGAAATTATTACACCACATATGTCATCTACTAGGGGAACAACCCATACATTGTCAGTACTTTCCTGAGTATTAATGCAAAGTCCGGAAGCCTGAACTTCCTAAAAGTGAACCTCCCTTCTGCACTGCGAGTTCTTAAGGTTTCCACGAACCCCGATGGGACGAATGTGTCTTATGGGTCATCTAGGCATACTTATGACCGTAGGTTACAAACTAGGGATTGGCACTTGCATACCAGTCTAGGTATTCCTTGAGTGATAATATGGCATATGGTATACCTTTGGGCCTAAATGTGTTTTTGATCTGCTAGCTGATGTGATTGATTAATTGTTATGTGATTGAAGTAAACCGATTGATTGGGATAGTGCGCTATGTGTTAGTGTATGAGCTAAAAACTAGTGATATCATGATTTAGCTAAGTGTTGGCTCTGTTAGTAACTATTTTTATACATGCATCTTTGATGATGTAGTTAAAGGTATGCTTGATTTCAAATTCAAAAGGTTTAAAATAGTTAACTCCAAGACCATTTTTTTCCCTTATGTACGATTTGCTCCTCAGGCACTATAATGGAGTGAGCAGACCTACTCAAAGGCTGGTAGAGAAAGTGTTAGCAACCATTAAACTATTTCCCGTTTTTTAAAACACAAAGAATTTGGAATGTTAAAGTCTTTTCCAATTATCGAGTTAGGTTTTGCTCTCATATCTGAAGATTTACATTCATTCTATGATAACGCATGCATTTGGACTCATAAATTTGTGTCTATATGTGTCATTTGATGTCATTTGTAACTGTGTACATGCTGAGACATGTATATCATTGGATTTGTTGATAATGAACCACTAGGAAAAGGCTTGGGGCTTATTTCTTATGTTTGGAAACCTGACTGGCCATGGTACCTTTCTTTTATAAATTCTGAATTGTTCAACGACTTGAATGAGATTTTTATATGCATGCATGCACATTTGAGTGATAGTGATGGAATTCCATTGATCATTCTATAACTACTGTTCTCATCGTCTCATATGATGGTCATTATTACTTGTGCACTATCACTGTTATTCTATGCATGGACAGCGTTGTCTACGGGTTGCATTTCCCTCTCCCTTTAATGCCACCGCTGTTACCATTTTGTGCGTCATAACCCATATGGTTGGGCAACTTTCCTGGTAACCCATACATGAAAGTAAATGGTCAAAGGTCTTCCTTTTCCCATGGAAACCACCTGACCTTAGTAGTTAAACTTCTATAAAATAGTAGTTAAGCTATACGAAGGCATTTCTGGATATGCAGACCTTGTATCAAACGTATCTCAACCAAGAAACCATTTTTCTACCTCCTTTAAACTTATGAAAAGGGAATGTACTAGAGCTCTAGTTCCCATTAACTAGCGTTCGTGTCATAACATTTTTCCCAAGTTGTTTCCTTGGTCGTCAATTAGTGGACATTACATATACCATCCACTTGTAAGTTGGTTGTCATATACAGATTATACTAGTTCATCTTGCATATGATTCTTAGGCTTTGGGGTGCTGAGTTGTTGATTCTATGTGATGTTATTTGATGCTACATGATGTCCCTACTATTCTGCTGTGATATGGAAGCTTTCGGATAGACTGACTTGATTCTAGAATGATTCTAGTCCTTCATGCTTTAAGGTGAAATTGATTTAGCTTGTCTACAACGACTTAACTTTGTGATGTGTCGTTGGTTGTTATGGATTAAAGTCCTTTAGATGTCAACTCATATGATGCTTGTATATTTTTTTATGCTAGTTACTTAGATATAATGTTAGAAGTTGATGTTCATCTAAAATAGGTTTCATATGGTTATTTATGCCAACTAAGTTGCCCCTCTTCTATCCAATTTGCCCTCAGCGCCTTAATAGAGTAATTAGACGCTTAAAGAGGTTTGGCGAGGAGGAGACTGGATACCATATGTTTATTTTTCGATTTTAAATTATAATTAACTGGAGAGTTTGGGTTTTGTGGTTGAGTTTGTGTGCTTTGTGTCATGTGTATGTGAACATTGTGTTTTGCGCTACCATAGACTTTAGAATTTTGAGTACAAAATTCTTGTAAGGGGGAAAAGGCCTAATATCGAGGATTTTTATTTGTGAGCTAACTGTTTAGATTAAGAATTTTATTAGCTATGCTTATAAAATAAGCTATATTAAACTAAAATTTTTCATGTTAATTAAGTGTATTAATTTTAGTGCATTAGTTTTGGTACGTTCTCAATTTATTGCATGATGCCCTGAAATTAACGAGTTTAGTTAAAATTATGCCGAGGCATGATTGTGTGAGATTAGCAGAGTCAGATTAGGCTAGTGGTCTCGGAATTAGTTGGGGTTAGCATAATTGGGCCAATCCTTTCATCTGCCCCAGAAAAAGGAAACGGAGGGTTGGCGCCCCTTTTCCTTCACGATGGTCAGACTGGGGGGTTCTATTCTTCTTCTTGTTACTGCCTTCCCAATAGAGAGAGAGAGAGAGAGAGAGAAGGGAGACAGTAGCAGGACGACCAGCAAGCCTGTCATACCAGCGAGGAAGCCAACTAGTGGTGCAGAGCGGAGGAGGAGGCTGGATTCCAACCCATCAGAACCCATCAACACCACCTCTGTTACGGCCACCACTAGTAAATGGGCCCGAAGCCAGCAACCTTAGCAGGGCTGAGGGGGGAGCCAAGGTACTCTAGCAGTGCAAAAGGTGAATAAGTTTCGAGCCCAGCCCTAATTTGCTTAAGGAGGCCTAATATCAAGTCCCAAAAGCTTAAATTAGAGCTGGGTACTCTTCATCTCCAACTTATTTCTAGATTCAAATTGATTTTAAACCTAGTTATTGAGCGTGATCAATTATGGCAAGATTAGGGTTTGTCATGTGTATGCTTGGAATTCAATTGAGGATAAAGGATTGGAATTTATTTATGGTGGCATCGTGGTTAATTGATGATTGTATTTAAAGGATTGTGATATTTCCGGTTATATTTGGAGCGATATTAAATGAGGGAGAAATAGGGGTGCGAAGTTGAGAGTTTACTTGCTGTGAACCATTATTTTTGTTCCTTTCCTTATGTGTAGGTTGAAATGTGATAGTGTGGAGTTCAAGTCGATTGATTTAGTTAAGGCTATGAATATGAATTTGCTGGCAGATTGGAAAAGTACTCATTTGGTGAAAATATTACCTTGTTTTTTGAGTCAAATTGAACCCGGTTTAAAAGAGTTTAAGTTGTGTTTAAGTATTCAAAACGAGTCTCTACATGTACCTTTGGCTGAATATGTTTTGGAGCTATTTTAACTAACTAGGCTTTTGTAACTTGCTTGCCGAATTGAAATAGAATAAATATTTGAGATTACTTATCTCTATTTATAACACTTCTGAATTATTTCAAGGTTGTCTTTCGGAAAAAACTACAGTTTTGTGAGATTTTTTGAGAAAAATGCTGCTAGTTTTCCTAGTGAGAGATACTTGATGCTTGGAGATTCATTTTAATGAATGTGAATTATTCTTACGTGCTTGAAAGCGAGTTGTACTTGAAATGTTTTGGGGTAGGAGGATAGTGTTAATTGCAAAGGACTCATTCTCGGGAGTAGACATGAGGATCCCTGATTGAGCGGAAGTCCTAAAAGTGACTACCGTGAAGAGGGTAGCAGTCCATTGACTTTGGGAGACCCGGAGGATACAAAAAGCTGTGAGTTTATTACTCACTTAAAGAGAGCACTAGGTTGTAAATTCTGTGTGCTGAAAATGATTTTCTTACATGTTATGTGTTGGGAACTATCGATTTCTAAGTTATATCAACACAGAGGTTTGAAAAAAGTGAAGTACTCATTAAAAAGACTTTTATTAATTTAAAATGGTCTTCTTTATGTGGAACGAGTTTTATAATTGTCCCACTTGGTTTAAGGAAGAGTTTTTACTGCTTTTCGATGGTTTTTTGCACTTTTCTACTAAAAGAGTTTAAGTTGGTAACCGAAGTGATTGTCTTTGATGGTAAATATTAACCTAACATCCGAATGACCTACCTTCCCCGTTCTTGGGTGCTATTGAGAAGCTATTTGGTGTGATAGGTTTTGTATGCTTAAAATGCCAATACTAAGTAAAATTCTATGTGAATGCCAAATATTGCATTTTATATACCTGTTTTAGTTTTTTAGGATGTAAGTTATCCACTGAACGTGTGATAGCTCGCCTCCACTCATTTTCCCTTTATCCTTGGTCTAACTATTCTTGAAAGACAGATAGAAGTTCTCAATTCACGTAAATCAAGTTGAGACTTTCCATTTGGTTTGTATAAGTAGTTATATGTATGAATATGTTCGTTCAGAAGTTCATATTGTGATTGTTTCATAAGTACTTGAGCATATCCAATTAAATAAATTTTGTTCATGTATTGAACATTGTCTTGTGATCGCTCTGAATGGTTGTGTGGGCCAATCGTCTTGATAGTCAGTCAATTTCATTTGGTTGGAGTTGAGTTATTTTCTGGAATAAACCTCAGTGCTTTGGATGTGTCATCTGCCGAGCTATACCTTTCATTTCTTTCTTTTATTTATTCTGTTAGTTTGTCTACTCTGCGCGTATAACCCATAGAGTTGTGGTTTACGGTGTATAGCCATCGAGCTTGTTAGATATATCCTTCATGTTTCTAGTATTGTAAGGCTATAAGCCTAAGTTATGGTTAGTGTTTAGGCGGAACTCTATTTGTTTCATTCCAAAATGTTAGAAGTTATTAACGTCACCAGCCCTATGGTTAGGGGTGTCACAGATGATATCAAAACAGAGTTGTGACCATAGTCTTGCATTTCAAATAGCTGGCTCGATATTTCTCAAGTGACAATATGACATACAATGTACCTTTGTGTGATAAATGTGTTTCCGATGTATTAGGTAATATGATTGTTTGGCTGTTGTGTGATTGGGGTAAACCAATTGAAAAGGTGAGTTATGTGTTAGCATATGAGCTAAATGACTTGTGTTCTCGTAAGTAACCTAAGTGTTAGCCCTATTAGTAACTATTTTTATGCTTATATCTGTGACGAAGTAGTTAAAGGTGTTCTTGGTTTTGAACCCAAAAGGTTGGAAATGGTTAATCCTAAGCCCATTCTTTGCCTTTATGTACAATTTGCTCCTCGGGCTCTCTAATAGAGAGAGTAGACGTAAAATTATAGAGAAGAGGTTAAAAAGCGTTAATCGAATTACCATTTTTGAAATCTTAAGATTTTGGAGTGTTAAAGTCTTTTCTGATTATTGAATTAGGTTTTGCTTTTGCATATGAGGGCTTGAATTCATTGTATGATAATACTTGAGTTTAAATTTATGAGTATATGTTCTTATGAGTGATTGGATGCTGTTTGTGAGTGTGCACATGCGAAGATATGTACATCAAGAGATTTGCTAATAATGAATTGTTAGGAAAAAGCTTAGAGATTATTTCCTATGTTTTGAAAATTTTTCATAAATTCTCAATTGTTTAAGGACTAAATGAGAATTTTTAGATATGGGTGCATGCATATTTAAGTGATAGTGATGAAGTTCTACTGAACATTGCATAAGTATTATCCTCATCCTTCCATACTATTGTTATTGTTATATGTATATTGTTACCGTTGTATTCCTACGTCTTCAGTGCTATCTATATGATGTATTTCATGCTTTTTTCATATAAATGCTACTAATACCGAGTCAACTACATGTCATGCCTTTTATATGACATGCTGCTATTCTTGCGGTAAGGACTAGCAGCATTTTGGTTAGGTTAAACCCTCGATACACATAAAAGGGAGGAAGAACTTGGTAGACTTTGGAATTATCACTCGTGATTCGCATATTACCAGTGCATTTTTAAGCAATAGTGCAAAGTTCAGAAACTAGAACTCCTTATAGGCGGCCGAACCTCTCTCTCGTACTGTGAGTCCTTAAAGCCCTCATAACCCTCCATGGGACGGATATATCTATGGACCATCTAGATGGATTCACAATGCCATTAATGTTGTTGTCTTAGCTCGAAACTATTGCTATTTATGGAAGCATACTTTTCGATGAATTAGGTGTTAGTACAACTGCTAGCTAAGTAGGCCTTAGCTTTGGTACATCCTTTCCATTATCTAAACCATACGGTCCAAGTCCTATAACTGACACAAATAGAGGGACTGGTTGTGAGCTACATCCTGAGAACATAGTTGATTTAGGTGATTACCTTCTAAGCATTTTTGGGAGAGCCTTAAGGCTTATCTTTTACCATAGGTTTAAACCGGGGTTCTCATTTACCTATCCCTATCTGAGTACCTTCCTATGTGATAATACCATGAGACTAGGTGTTGCAGAGCGTAAATATGGCATTATATGCAGTGCAAACTCAAAGAAACTTATAGTACTTCGATTTGTTATGAAAGGATCATTGATGTTCTCATTGATGGATTGTTAAGTGAATATAATTTTGATTGTTTTATTAGCTTAGATTATAAGTGATTCGTTGAAATAGTTGACTTATGTGGTTGGCTGCATGATATGGTCATGAAGTCATTATTTGAACTACTTGCCTCTTATGCCCTGATTCAATTGCCCTTATATCTCATAGCATTAGCTTGTCGCCACAAGAGCTTGCATTCATGAGCCTACTTTTGTAATTTCTAATTTCTAGTAAGATAACATGCTAGTGTATTCATTGACTCTATACTCGATGGGGAACTTATGTTATATAGGGGTTAGCACAGATCATATGGGTGCAGTGAAATGACGTGATTAAGTTGCCTCTATATCATATTTTACGTAATAAGTGTCATTTATTTCATTGTAATTTTCATAGAAAACTTCAGACTTGTGCTTTCGTTAGTCGATATGCTCGTTGTCATTCTTGTTTTGTTATATTTTTGATTATTTTGTGCGGACGTTTCCTAACTTGTACGTTCTGGTTGCTGTGTTGTCATGCCACCATTCTTTGAACTTAATAATTACATTTGCATGTCTATGTGCTTGCTTAAGAACATTTTGAGGGATATGAAATGTGTTGAGTGTACTCCTGATCATAATAAAGTCTATGTGGATAATTGAGTGATGAAATATGATTTTTGATGTGATTAATCAGGGTATACAACATGATGTGACTTAGTTATGCTGGGTTATATACTTTTGACATGTTAGTAGGAGTTGGGACGGTGAGCCAAAGGAGAAGGGGTTTCATGCCTAGCCCTAATTCGCTCAATTAGCCCTAAAATCGGGTCCGAAAAGCTTAAATTTCAGGTAGGTACTCTTCATCCCTAACTCATTACTAGATTCAAACTAATTTCAAGCGTAGCTATTGAGCGTGATAAATTATGGCAAGATTAGGGTTTGTCATGTGTATGCTTAGAATTCGATTGAGGATAAAGGGTCGGAATTGATTTATGGTGGTATCGTGGTGAATTGATGATTGTATTTAAAGATTTGTGATATTGGAGGTTATATTTGGGACAATGTTAAATGAAGGAGAATAGGGGGTTGCGAAGTTGAGAGTTTACTTGCTGTGAACCATTATTTTGTTCCTTTCTTTATATGTATGTTGTGATGTGATCATGTGGAGTTCAAGTTGATTGATTTAGTTAGGGCTATAGATTTGACATTGCAACCAAATTAAAGTAGTACCTACGTGACTTGGGGGAACAGCCTGCTGTGTGTATGCGTATGTTACGTGTATGCTGCTACTATGTGATGGATCATAGGTTCTTGTTGACCTACTTAACTAAAAGCAGGAAAACAATGTTTGCATTAAAACCAAATTGAATGGAATTTACATGGACTATGAACTTTGAAGTGCCTAAATTCATGACTAAAGTGATCGAACCAAATTTGAGGAGTTAACTTGGCTCAGTTAACCCCTAAAAGGGCTTGGTCCAGATCCTTTCAAACTAATGTTTAAACGACATTTGCCTATGTTGATACTATCTACAAGAGTAATCATTTGGTAGAAGTATTACCTTGTTTTATCGAGTCAAGCCAGATCAAGTTTGGAAGTGGGTTAAGCTACAACTAATTATGCAAAATGAGTTTGCGCATGTACCTTGGCTAAACATGTTTTGGAGTCATTTTAACTAACCA
>NCQV01142241.1:0-17153 GCA_002740545.1 Lophocereus schottii | reverse complement strand
TGCCCACAATTATTATATTGTTTTAATCCAAGTCAAAACAATTAGCAAGCATATGCATTCAAATTTTGCATGGNNTTGTATCAAACCAGTACAATATTCCAAAAACTTATGATTATTGCGGGGGCTAAATGACTAATCTACTAATCATTGAGTACCGGTTTGTTCCTATTATATTATAACAAAATAATAGTTAGAAAACACTGTAAGAGATGTGACTATTAAACAGTGGATGCTCTCAATGTCATATACTTCTTAGAAGACATGGATGACATGCATTGTAATTAGAAATTAAGTGGTTCCAAGGGAAGTTAATACTATGATAACCATTGCTTGATCACAGAAACACTATAACCATTTATTTTATTTTAATTTAACATGCATGCAACAAAGTGTTAGAAAAGTACTTGGTGTCATCATTATAAAAACTCTCACTTCACAATCTTAGACAACCTGATCAAATAAAGATTCCAATGAAAGATTGAATAAGTATAGGAAGAACATACTAGATTTCATAGAATGTCATAAAGTTATGTGCGTTATTGGCTATATCTAATTGAGTAACTTTTTTTAGTATTTGTATATTTGATTTGAAAATGTCACCTCTTGTTGAATAAGTTAAAAGATTTATTGAATTTTAAAAAAATAATCAAAAAAGGGGGATACAATGGCCAATGTAGCAAAACTTTAGCTAAGAATCTTGACCAACTTCCGATGAATTTACTCACATTTAACAGCATAGTTGATATAAATCAAAGTGCCTTTAATATAATGATTATTACGCCACTTCTTAAAATTACAATTTTAATGTTATGAATTTAAGTTTGATAATTGATAAATTTCCCTAGTATTGTATGGAGAATTTATGGGAGGTCAACAAACTTTCTTATGGTGGGCTTTTTATTTGTTCATTAATTTGGCTCAATCTATAAATCCCTGTAATCTATTGATAATTGATAGAGTTCATTGTATACAGTGAGTTTAATAGATTAACATCGTGGCATAGGAAAAAAAAAATAGTATCTTACTTTAAGATTATGTGAATTAAGTACAATCAAATTAAGCTACAAATTTGAACGTGTTTTATTCATTTAGAGTTGAGCATATGCTCATAGAATATTTGACAATGGGAGGGATAAACTATGGTACATTATGGGATTTGATACATCAGCACATACATGTTGCTCGAAAATTTAACGTCCGTTGGCCAAATTTGCTCTCCCGAGTGACAGCTCATGCGGTTATTTGAATATTTTTAACGATTGAAAAGCCAATTTTTTTGCTAACTTTTTATAATGGTGGTGGCCCGCATTACATGGGCCAGAATTGAGCTCTCCGATTGTTTAGCATTTTACGGACAAGTAAAGGGGAACAGATCCAAGTCATATACCAGGCCCAAAAGAGATGTAGTGAGAAGATACCGGGGCCCACAGAGGGGTCCGTTCGTACTCCTCATGATTCTGCCCCGATAAGGGGAAACGAGGTCCATGGAACATTGCTCAGGTGGAGTGAAGAAGAGACGCGGCTAATTGGCAACTTTTTAAACTTAAATTATGGTAGACTATAGTAATATGTTTTTCTAAATTATACTTTCATTCTAAAGTAATCAATATTTTTATAATTTAAAGACAAGATTATTATGTATAACTTTACCCCACTTAAAAAGTAGGCTAAAGTAATACGTTTCCTAAATTATACTTTCATTCTAAAGTAATCAATATTTCTACAATTTAAGAACACGATTATTACGTCTGACTTTACCCAACTTTTAAAAAAAGAACAATCTTCAGATATGATTTTGGATTGATTTGTCTTTAAATTTGGATTTAGTATCTGTAATTGAAAAAATTATCTTCAAGAACATTATAATATTATTAACCTCATGTGAAACATCAATATGACTGTAAATTAAAATATTCATATAATGATAATGGTAGTACTGCCTAACTTTTGTTTTGCTCTCTTTGTTTCAGCTAAAGTGGTTTAAAAGCTTGCAAAATATTAGCAAAAGGTTATTCTTTTTCCTTAGTGACAAAATATGGACTGTTACTTTTGTTCCTTTAATTGATAGAATTGAGGTAAACATGACACCATAAACATAAAGGGGAGTGAATTTTACATAAAAGTGAAGGGGAATATTGCACCGTTAAAGGGAGTAATTCAAAACAATCTTTGCTACGACAAGTACTCAAGTTAGTGCGTTGCACATACCATGGTTTTACTCATGCCGTCCACAACAAGACATCAACAATTTTTTACACAAAGGTGAAAAATATATCATCACCCATTGATCGTTAAAGGCTGGGCAGCAGAACTGCATGGGAGGAACTGCAGATGAAATGATAAGTTTGCCCGAGATTTCTTTTGGCTGTTTGCTAGGGTTCTCCTCCATGCTCATATAATTTTTTTTTTTTTTTTCGAATCAGAAGAACATATAAGTTAATACTTATGATGTAAATCAAATTTCTAATATACTTCTTTTCAAAAAAAATAAAAATTTGCTCATAATAGTTGATCGGAGACTCATCAAGGAATGACGTTATCCAAAATTTCAATAGGCAACCCAATATAACAACAATATAGGTTACTTCGCATATAGTTTATTTATCTGCAATTCTTGCTTCATTTTGTTAAGTTTGATTAGAAATATGTTTAAAACAATAAAATAAAATGAAATCTGCAAACGCATTTAGGAAAATAGGTACAGATTAATATTTTAAATATGGAAAATCTCCCCAAAGTATTGGCAACAACTTTAGCTCGACTAATTACTTAGAAGTATGTTTTGGGTTAGATAGGCTGAATGAAAACATACGGTTAGACATATACATTCATAATGATGTTCAATAATTTAGGTTGTTTAGGAGCGATTTTGATGAAAGTCTCCCCTAAATAGATTATTACATAACCCAACATTAAAAAGTTGTTCTAAATCAAATTTAATCAATCATTCTACCAAAATGTGGTGTAATTACAAGAAAAATATGACTATTTCATAACGGATAGAATGATGCAATTTTAGCATGTTTTTGTTAGTAAAAATGGAGTTTTGAAATTTAATTACTAATCATTTCAAGATACTCTGAAAATCACATGCAAAACAGCTTGTTTCTCGATGTCTTTAGCTAAAGGGTCCCACAAACAAATTTATATTTTAGAGTCCTATAGCAATACTATTCAACCCCCCCAAAAAAAAGAAGAAAAGAAAGGCTCTACTATATTTACATATTTGCCCCAATTACCACTTTATTTAGTAGTTAGATTCACCACATAAAAATTACAATACAATGGAAACACTCAAATACATTGTTGCGTCGGGGATTAGAAATTTCATTAAGCTATTATTTAAATGTCTTCCATATTTGCATGGTTTTATATAATTTGCATACACAAGTAGTTGCGCTACTTTGGAGTATATGAAAAACAAGAAACAACATGGTGTTTTGCAATACACCTATTTCAAAAAATACATTAATAAGAGCCAAAAAAACTAGCGCCGAATGACATATTAGATATAAACTCACACATACACTCCATTCACCAAACTCAAACCAATCAGTTGCCGACCGCAAGAAAACTCATTAGGTAGCATGGAGAAGACCATAAGGAGGATTCATCAAAGTCAATTTTGATGGATCTAAAAGGTTACAAGGAGGACCAGGAGGATTCATACGCTGCAATTGGGAAGAGAGATTTATTCAAGCAGCAACATATCTATCTGGGAGCGGTATCAGTTTGGCAGCATAAGCAACAGTAATAAGGAACGACATCAAAGCAACATTACGAGCAGGCTTTACTATTATTCATATTGAGAGAGACAACAAAATCCTCATCCAAGCGGTTTAGGGTCACATTCAAGTGTCATGGGAAATCCAAGTATTGATACAAGATATTTACATTTACATCCAACTTTGTAACAAAGTTCTTATCATACGTTTTTAGGCAAGGTAATTGTGCGGTCGATTGACTAGCAAAGTATGGTTTGTGATTCCATTCCATAATAGTGTGGAATGAGTTTCCGCGTGGGAACCTTCTTCGTATTCTCTATGAGGATAATTTAGAGAGAACCTTTGAGAGAAGGGCTAACTAGATTATATTTTTACCTTTCTTACCCACCAAAAAAAAAAAAAAAAAAACCACACACACACACACACAAAAGTTGAACTGGAACTATAGAACTCGTACTATGAAAGTTGTTGACCGAATGTAACGGTCACATTCATCACCTACTTTAAGTGGGATGTTACAAATTGATTAACAATGTATTATTGTTGCATTAACTATCTGGTTAGTTTGCCAAGTTTAGTGTCATTGTTAATAAGAGATCAGATCAGGAAAATGTGAGCCAATACTTGAGCACAACTTGTCCACAACAATATTCTGTCTGCTCTTTCTCACATTAATCCTACCATCACTTGGGATTTGGGTTTGGGGACATGGATTCAACAGTGACTCTAGAAGCCATCGAGTGATTGTTGGTATTGATTCGTGGGCGATTCCCGAGCAACCAGATTCTATGCTTCCATGCTAAGGTATGCCCTTAACTATCCAACAGTGGTATCAGAGTCATTGTTGCTCGGTTTTAATCCTGATTAAGCAATCATTATTTATATGCAATTCGTTCATGGTTTGCAATTATTTAAGAAAGCATGGTTGTTTATATTCACTCCCCCTGACTAACTTGACTAAATATTGGCTTTTTAGTTGTCAGATTATGCTAATTTGATCAAAGCATGAATATCTTTTGTTGATGCCGTTATTAAACTTACCAATGTTTTCTATGCCATTGTGTATGCCTTGAACCCTAATCGTAACACTCTGCTTAGATCCGGGATTAGTTCATATTAGTTCCTGCAATTATGAGTTTTCATTGATAATTTTTTTAAAGTACTATGTGTGATAATAGCTGCTTTAGAACCCAATCCCCTTCACAACTTTCTGCCCCAAAACCCAATAAACCCCACCAACAATTCCCTAACAACCAACATCCACAGAACCTCTAGTCTGCCCCTATTAACCCCACCAAGGCCACCATGCCACTGGTTTATGTGGCCTAAGCGATGGGGCAAAACCCCTTAACGCCTTAATGGCCTGAAGCGGTGGCGAGTCTCAATTAAAAAAATAATTAAAAAAAGGAAATGGCAGAAGCAAGAGACTTAGATTTGAAACACATCCGTCAAAACGCTAAAAGGGGTGGCACGTGGGAGACATGCGCCACGAACAACAAAAAGCTAGGTGTTGTCTTCTTCCTCCAAGCCCTCTTTGCTCCCAATCTACGCCAGGCCTGTTTCAAATCCATGAAACGACCGCCGTAAAAAAGGCACGTGAGGTCATGTGCTGCCTCCTTGGTCATGATTAGCTACATGGGTTGCATCCTCTGAATCGATTTTGGCCTATCTATACCGTGGCGATGGCAGTGAGAGCCAATATGGCATGAGACGATGGCTATGAGTGTTGACTGTCAGAGGAGGGCGGTGGTGGGGCATGTTCATCATATGGGTGTTTTGGGTGGCGGCGCAACGGTTGTGGCCGCGGAAGGAGAACCACTGTTGAAATGAGAGGAGGATGGTTGAAGAGAACAGAGCTCCATAGAAGCTTTCATAGCGACAGAGCAGCGACAAGGAGCTGACAGCTCCATTTTTGAGGCTAGAGAGAGGGTAGAGAGTTGAGAGGGGTACAGGATAAGGGTTTAAGAAAGGGAATTAGAGTGGGCTAAGGGCCCTTCTAATATAAGATGAACTATTTATTTGGGGCGTGGTTGTGGAATTGGACCCCATTCTTGTTTTATTTGTTCGTTGATGTCGTTTGAGCAGATCATCATGCTCCCAACCTATCTGCTCAAATTACTTATTACAATTAAGTGAATTTATTTAGTGACTATGACCTTATAAGTCGTGTAATTTAATTGAGCGGTCTTTTTATGAATATGCTTCATACCATTATTTGGATATATAGGGCATATGTTAATTTCGTGAATCCGTTTCATGAAATTTAAATTTGCAATATTATATAAATACGTTTTATATAATTTGCGAGCAATATTCTAATTCGTGTTTTGTATTGTGTTGAGAAGATTTACTTGAATTCGTTCCAGTTATACTATATGGATGGCTTCTATATAATTACTTACGATTAATATTTGGATATATTTCATGTTACAAATTATGTTGTATAAATATATTTTATATAATATTTTGTTATGTGAATATTTTTCATATCGATAATTAATTAATGATATTGTATAAATGTGTTTTCCCTATGCAAACTACATGAGTTTTTGTGAATTTGCTAATTGTTTGTAGCACTTTTGCCTAGCCCAAATTAATGAATGTCAATTTGTTTCATATTACCTGCTAATTATGTAATCTAGCAACATTTTATGAATTCGTTTCATGAAATCTAAATTCATAAAATTATGAACGTATTTAATAATTTATGAGTGACATTTGAATATGTTTCATGACTAATATATTAAATGTTTTTTATATAATAATATATGGGCTTTAATGAACTGCTTTTGTAACATGTTATTATTCGAATATGTTATGCAATATCATTTCATTTTATTATATAAATACATTTTGTTCAATAATAAGAACTTTTTGGTTGATTTGCCATTAAATAGAATTTTAAATAATAGATTTGTAGTTATATATAAATTTATCTTATATGACATAACCTCTTGTAAATTTGTTTAACATGATTAAGTTGAATATCTTTGTGATATTTTTAAATGTGTTAATTAGTTTAATAATTGAGTACTCCATAAGTTGTGTTTTATGGGAAAAATGTGGTAACTAAATTATGAAAATTTCTAATTCATGTTTGTACATGATGATTATGAGCTTAGTGAAATTTTCAATCACAAGTCGTGAATGGTGGAATTTTTAATGATTTAATTATTCGAAAACATGTCTAATGTCCATCATTTACATATATACTTCCAGTTATGACAATTATAATATAGTTGGTGATTTGCTTACGAATGACAAGCTAGATAACACTAACTATGACACATAGTGTCAGAAGATTTGGTTTCTTTTGAAGAAGCGTGAAGTATTAGAACACTTGAAGTCTTCTAGGTCACGTAGAATGGCAAAGATGGTGCTGCTAACGAGTGGTATCAAGAGAACCTAAAGGCATACTAAAAATGGTCTAAGATGGATTCATCAACATACTATACTATGTTGTATTGCATATATGATGATCGACTGGGGTAACTTAAAAGCTATTCCACTATTAAGTGCGTGTGGGATCAGCTTAAAATCATGTTCAATTCATTTCCCCTTTAACCTCCGAACGTGAGGGTGGTATTGCCAAAAGAAAAAACGATCAAGGAAATAAAGAGAAGAATATAGCACGTCTGAAGTGCTATAACTTGTGGAAATAAGGAGCCCAATGCTCCAGAATGTCCTGAGCTAACTAAAGATGTCCTCTTTCACAATTATCCCCAAATTATATTTATGCTCCCAAGCAGTAGTTGCCAATTATGATCCCTAGTGGATTGTAGGCATGGGAGCACCCAAGCATATTGTTAAGGACCAAGCCGTTTTTATGAACCTTCATTGTTTCCCGGTGGGTTCACAGACTATTGTTTTAGGAAATGATAGTGAAGAAGATGTCCTTGAAATAGAGGCATGTCATCTTAAACTCAATGAAGAGAATGTGTTGCTTCTTCATTATGCTCTTTATGCACATGGGGTGCGGTGTTCCCTTGGTTTTTTTTTTGATATTAGTTTTCTCTTTGGATTTTCGTCTAGATGTCTTAATATCTTATACAATGGTAATTTGTTTAGCCATGCAACATTGAAAGGTATTTTTGATTTTTTGGACGAAATATAATGTATTCCATCTTTGTCTCATTTTTGACTTCGTGCTCAGGCATACTCAACTTCACCATGAGGACCAATATAGACTTAACAAACTAGCTATAGATGGTCCTTTAAGACTGACTCATTAACGTTAAGTTACATTGTTTGTGTGTGAGTTGCGTTTAGCTAGCAAAGCAACTATAAAGCCTTTTGGTAAGGCTTCAATGCATCGAGTCCCTTAGAGTTAATTCACTATGACATCTGCGGTCCCGTGAATATGAAAGCACGACATGGGAAAATTCGTTACATAACTCTTATGTAACTAATTCACTATATAGGTATTAGTACCTATTATCTCAGCGCTATTAGGAACCTGATGTGTTCAAATGTTTTGTAGCAAAAGCGAAAACTCAATCGGAATGAAAAGTTAGAACTCTTCGTACAAATCAAGGTCGTGAATATTTCTCTGATATGTTCAAAGAGTTTTGTGAAGAAAAAGCTATACGGAAACAACAAATGATTCAACGTACCCCACTACATAATGGTATTGCAGAGCACAAGAATCATACATTTTTTGATATGGTCAGGCCAATGATGGCACATGCTAACCTCTCAATAAGTTTTTAGGGGGATGTACTGCTTACAGCAACCTATATCTTTAACTGTGTGTCAAACAAGAGTGTATCTACCACACCATATAAGTTCATCATATAACACTGTTAGTTACTTTCTGGTCGCATGTCCTATTCTTGGTGTGAATCATGAAGAGTTGTCATTTGTGAAGAGCATGTGATTTGTGGTCTACGTGGCCGGGTGGGAGCTATGGACCGACCCTAATGTTATTAGCGTTGACCACCATTTAAGCCACTAATAAGCGGTAACCTTAGTCGACCCCAACCTATATAAGGAAGGTTAGGGGTTCGACTAACTCAAAAATCATAGACAGAAATCTCATATTCTCCTCTACGTCTCTCTCACGAACTCCCTGCCATCTAGAGGGAGATGACACTAGTAGCCATCTAGTAGCATTCATATTATGTGGGCTACTCCCGATAGTTAACTCCGCATCAAGGTTAGTCCTTATTTTCCTACAATAATGATAATGATGATGATAGTGATGATTATGATGATAATCATAGTAGTCATTCAAAAATGAATATAAAGTATTGCTCATTGAACATGTACTATAGATCACCAAAGTTATGGTATCACTCACAAAGAAAATTTTATACCTCAAAATAGAAACGAGAATCAGTATGTCTTCCGTAAAATTATATATTGCATTGTTTGCTCACTTATGTGTTATTATGAATGGTTAGTATTGCTCCTTAATTAAGTTGATCGCCAAATATATTTTATAACTTCCTAAATATCTAACACAACTCACTAAACGAATAGCATAACTTACTTAAATAAATAGTGCAAATCATTAGAAAATAATTTTTTCAAGCTTTTGAGTCATATCATAGCTCCCTTATTTTCTCTTATGACATTAGACCATTTGTATTATATTCAGTGAAAGTAATAAAAATGTATCCAACTCACTAAGTACAATCCACTTTACTAAATATATATCATACCTCACTAAATATTTGTCATAAGTTACCAAAAGACATGGTAAAGTTAGTGAAATATAAAGTTTTTAAGTATTTGCTCACTAATTGTATACTTTAGCTCACCAAATTATAATGCAAATAGCTCAGTAAGAAGTCGGAGTAGAAATAACTAACTCTTTAACCAACAGATACACCATAGCACATTAGAAGATAAATATAAAATATCACAAACTACATATATCATGGCTCATTAAAAGTTATAGTCCAACTCACTAAGAAAATATTATACCTGAAAATACGAACAAGAATCTGTATATGCTCACTAAAACTGTGTATTTATAGTTTGCTTACTCAGTTTAGTATGAATGCTTAAACTGCTCTCGAAATCATGTTAATCATCTAATGTATTTCATAACTCACTAAATATCTATTGCACCTAAATACATAGCAAAGCTTACTAAAGCATAGTAAATATCACTAGAAAAATATATTTTTCAAGTTTCTACTCACTAAATGTATATCATAGCTCACTAAAATATTATATAAAAACTCATTCAATTATCTACTTTTATAATTTGAGTTTAGCAAAAGATATCACATAATAGTTCAAAAGGTCACACAATGTATGTCTCACTAAATATGTACCATAGCTCACCAAAGATACAATATTGCTCCTAAACAAATATTATACACTAGAACATGAATTGTAATGTCCATGCTTACTAGAAATGTCAACATACTCTCCAAGAAAGAGCCAAAAAATTTTAAAGAGGCGAGCCAAATGAAAAAGTAATTATCTCAAAAAGGGAGGGAAAGTAGTTACTAGCCAAAAAATTGGAAAAAAAAAAACTTTTTAGATATGAAAAGAGAAAAGAAAACAAAAAAGAGGGATGAAATAGAAATTAATTATCTTACAAAAAAGGATAAGTAATTATCTCTAAAAAAAAAGAGACAGTAATTAGTTGAAAAAAGAAAAAGAAAAAGAAAGCAAGTCTTTAAGCTTGGAGTAAGTTTTGAACTTAGGGTAATTAGCATACCTAGTAGTTTACCGATCCAACACATGCCTATTTATTGTTGATTAATGTTACAACTGTATTTTAAGATTTGCGTATTGTCGAATATGGGCATACAACCACATATGTTCCCTAAGTTTGTATAGTGTAGCATTAGTACTAGTACTAGTTTTTATTGTACAATACACAAGATTTACTAAAGCATAAAAAATTAACTTATTAAAAAGGTTATGCCACATTATAGTATATAAAAATGATGGGAGAGCTCTAATCCATATTAGACTCACAGTAGTCTGACCCTAGTGAAATGAAGGATGCAAAACTCAAAAAAAATCATAAAGAATCCTAATAACAAAAACAATGGCTCTAAGATGGGGATTCTAAGAAATAGTCAAGCTAAGACACAAGTTTATTGAGATTAAAGGGACAGCAAAATTTGCATTGATGCAATCAAAAGACACATGCAACCTCCATGGCGCATTGACTACTTAGTCAGCGGTATTAGAATCTTTCTGGAGTTGGCTACAAAACCTTTCACTCAACATATATTCGTGAAGCTAATGGCATTGCGGACTCGATAGCTCGAGTGGGCCATATTTTCTCAGACATAGGCTTAATAATTGCGTTGTCGACTCTGTGGCTACCAGGTTGCTTGAGCTTTCTTGGTTTCCTTCCCGAAAAGGGGAATCATAAGATAGAACCTTTGAAGGGAACTAGCCTATGAAGAAACAGCCTTAGAGCCAACAATCCTTGCATACAATTCCAACTTCCACTTAGGAAAAGGTATTAAGTCCGACAAGAAATGGAAATGGCGAGAAACAAACTTATAGGGTTATGCGTCCAAATTCCCTATTTAATAAGATCAAACGAAAGATGCCAAAGATGGAGGTGGTAGTTGTGGAAATGACCAGTGACATACCATTATAATCATACATAAAATAGCTATAATGAAGGTGGTTATTTGCCATAATTTAAGGTTCATATATAACAAAGGTGGTTACCCTGAGCACTACACTTACAAAGGGAAGGTAAATGAAAAGATCACCAAGAGCCAACCCAAAAAAAATAGAACAACCTAGAGTAGACAAGCCACCCATCTTCTAAGGTAAGAATAATAAGAAGATTCCAGAATTCAAAAATCGAACTAAGCAGGGAAAATAAGATGGGGGTGCAAGCGACTAACAACTAGAAATGACTGCACAATCAAAAACACATAAGAAGGCATGCATGGACAAACACAAAAAAAAGAATAAATTGCTTTTCGATCCCTTGAGATTTGGTGAAATTATTTTCTGACCTCACATTTTTAGAAAACTATTTATGGGACTACTTATTTTAGCACAAATTGTTTTTGGAGCACAAAAATTTGGGTTGACTGATTTCTAAGTCATAAATATTTATTTTTAGGTCCCTGAACTTAATGAATTTTCTGCTTTTGGCCCAACTGGAGTTCCAAATGCAAATACTTCAAAGTTCTGGGTTGTTTTGCAAAACTAAGCTTATATTTATGTTTGGACTTTTTATAATAATGTTAATGGTATTAGTTATCAGAATCTACTACTTATATCATAAATATTATATTTTCTATTATTAAAGGCCCACCATTCTTAGCAAAAATAATTAAAGCTTAGTTACATAGTTTCGACCATTATCTGAACTTAATTAGCATTGGACCCCTGTATTCCTTTATCTTTCAGTTTGCAGAGATTGCTAATCTCAACCACACCTTCAAGCATAGCACAGATCCGTTTCATTTTTAATCTTTTTCAAGGACAGTGGAACTTCAATCAAGAAATTATTATATTTAAGACATAAAGTTCAATTGAATAATATTTCATATGGGGAAACTTCTTTTATTGAAAGCTTAAAAGTGAAAATATTACAATGGAACGATTTGAAGAGGGACTTAAACAACTAAGATCATTAGAGATACTTGCCTAGAGAGAAATGGGGAATCCTGACTTCCTTTTTCCTTAAGAATGCTCAAATGACCGTGTCCTTTCTTAACACTCGACTTCTCTTTTTATAGAGGGTTAGGGTTACATAGGATGTCCGAACGACTACAGTACATACTGCTTTTACACATGGCTACAGTACATTTACATGACTATAGTAAATCGCCATATTTTACAGACCTAACATTTGTCAAAATAGTACAATAATGGAGTAACTACTTTTCAGAACCTTTTAATGATGACAAGACTAGTTATCATTATTGAGATTCTGCATGTCTTCATGTCTAATAATATCTTCCAGACCATTATTATCTAGATAATCATCAAAATCTTCATCAAATTGAAGATGCTTTGGATTCTATTTTTCAAATAATTCAAGAAGATATTTCTTTCCTTTTTCTGATAAGAACTTTCCAACTCTAACATCAAAGAGACAATCAGAAACATCTTCTAAAGTAGCTCCCTCTACCTTCAGAGATTCTTTAAACTCATTATTATAAGCAAAAGTAGTATTTTTGCAATGCATTAGTGTTTTTCCTCATTCAATTAATCTCGAACTTTGTTCATAAATGTTAAAAAATCCAATGGCTCTTACAAAAGTAGGATTAGTAACTAATTCTCATCGCTCTGGATTCCATTCTTGTTACCGATCATTAGGGTTATCGAAATCAACTATTTGAACAAGATAATGGGCCGATTTGGATTTTTCATTTTCATACTCGATTAGTACATAATGTACCTCCACATATAGAAATATATTATTTGGGACTTTTGTTGGACCATCAGGAGATGTAAGAATCCAATATATTCTTCTAAATATGCATTGTTGAAATTTAGTTAGTGTTGAGAAAAATGGGAACTTAGGATCTAGGAATTCCATAAAGTAAACTATCATCCCGTATTTCAAGGCTTTAATGACAGTGCCATTTGGAGAGATTGAATTTGCTGGGAACTAACACCACTAACTCCAAACCTATTGAAAAAGTAGATTGTTGTACTCTAAGACTCCTAAATATCATAGGAATAATGAGGATAATAGTCGATGCAAGCTGCATGTCACTCATTGAACCATTTTTCCTAGACATACAAACTTATTTTTTCTTGGATATCATAAGGACATCTTAGGTAATTAATTTGTAACTCTAGAAGGGAAAATCCTGGGGCTATTAGGCAGGCATAAGATAGTAACCCAAAACGTGATCTACTTTTTGTATGGAATTCTAAATTATCAATAAGGATTTTACTAGAAGGGGAAAGCCATTCTAGTAGTAATAGCATTTCATTATGGATTTCCTCCTTTTCTAGCAGGAGTTCTGTTCTGATGATCACCATTGATGAGTTCTCGAGTTAAATTATCTTCCAGAGAGTTCCTTGATCCATGTATATGTTTAATAGACTAGAAAAACTAGTTAAGCCACAATTGCCAATGTAGGAGTCGCCCTTGCACTTGCATATTTGAAAAAGTTTTTTTACAAAATCAAGTATTCCTTTGCAATCAGCTCAATAAGAAAAGGTTTGGGGGCTAAAAAGATTAAGAACTTTTTAATTCGACTTATTACTACAAGGATTTCTTTTTTCATAGTGGGATATTTGCATTGTACCTTATTAAAACTTCTACTGCAGTATTTACAGAGTTTTTCTCCTTCAAAACCGTATTCTATTGCTCATTGTTGGCATCTGTCTCAAGAATTAAATCATCTCATTCATTAGGCAGATTAAGAACATGAATGAGTTTTACATCTTTTTGAAATTTTGAACAATCTTTCAATCATTAGTGGTCCATGTCCAACTTCTTTCTTGAGTTTATGCTGCAATGACTTTCTTAGTTTAACTAAATCTTTAATGAAATTTGAAGTATAGGTAAGGCATCCAAAAAACCTTTGTAACTGCTTCCTATCTATAATTTTTTCAGGACAATTCTCTATTTTCTCTGGAATATGCTTTTCTCTAGAATATGCTTTTGTGTAATGATTTGCCCAGCTTTTATATCTAGACCTAAGAACTCAATTTCTTATTCAGCATAAATGCACTTGTTCTTACTAAGTATAATACTATGATCAATACATCTTTAGGTGATAGCGGAGACACCATCTTTGTGTTGTTTATAGTTTTGGAAAAGACAAGGATATCATCTATATAAACCAGATAACAGTGATTAAGGTCTTTGAAGATATTATCCATTCTTTGTTGGAATATTTGAGGTGCATTTTTAAAATCAAATGGCATTATCATCAATTCATAATGTCCTTGTAGGGCACTAAATGCAGTTAAAAGAATACTTTCTCATTCATTTTTATCTGCCAGTATCCACTTTTGTAATCCATTTTTGAGAATCAAGTGGCTCCTTGAATTATATGGAAAAGGACTGTTTCGTAAGGAATATAATAATCATCAAAAACAGTATTACCATCAACCTTTTTGTAATTGATTACCATTCTTGCTTTTCATCTTTTTTCTTCAACATGAATTCTTACCATAAAAGCGGGACTGGTGTGAGGACTCTTATTATTCCTGATTAATCCTTTACCCATAAGTTCTTTGATTTGTTTATCAAATTTTTGAATGCCTTAATGTGTATACACCATTTGTTTAGCTTGAATAATAGCGTCGGGATTTAACAGAGTGATTTTGGCAAATGTTTTATCCTTATCCCAAAATTTTAGATGATTATCAGAGTACAGTTCTTCGTATAATTTCTCTTGTTGTTTGACAATCTACTCCTAATAGATAACTCCAGTAATGAAATTGTTAATGCTACCTGTCATTATGCAGGCATTACCTTCTCACCACGCCAACTGCTTGTAAACTTAATTTTCTGATGAGTGTAAGCCTTACTTAATTTTTTAATAGAACCGAGTGACCACCAATTGTGAATATTATCTAGTTTATGATCTGTGTGAATGGAGAATATAATCTCTGAGAATTATTTTCAATAATTATCTCATTAGAGGGTTGATTAATAGCCTATAGAACTACTATAATGCATTGAACTCCTCCTAATTCTGTGGATAACCCTTCAATGGCTTCATTGTGCCTCATAATACTATTATCCGCTATCCTTGTAAAGGATTTTTGGCTCTTTCTCACATAAATTCTGGAAATAATGATATTTTTCAAAGCATGTAGAACAACCACTATCTATGTAGGCACATAATTCATATTTATTATATCCCTCTAAACATAGCTTTTTTGAGATGTAGATGCTGCTAGGATTTGTATTGGTAGCTTCATAGTATATTTCCATAGTTATATTTTTTAGCTAATTCATCTTCATAGATTGGTTCACTAACAGTTCTTATTTTGTACACAATGACCTTTTTGTCTGGGCTCATACTTTGGTATATACTATGTCTTACAGGTTCAAAACTTGTTCTACTCATTTCACTGGTCGTACTACTTGTATCATCTTCTTTAAACTCTTCTTTAGCTGATAAAGATCCTTCTGCCCATTCTAATCTTGTACTCATACTTCTTGATGATAGGGGTTCAAAGGTAATTTTATCATTTTCATCAATTTTTATCACATTTTGCTTATTGATTTTTGTAGGATTGGCAAAGCTAAATATTCATGTACGATCAATTTTTATCTTCTGTGGGTTGGATTTAATCCTCTGGATCTTTTGCATTGGATTAGGACTTTCAAATTTTTCTGCCACTATCATTGTTAACTTAGTCTTTGAATATATAGTATTATCTAATTTGTAGATAATTTTTCAAAATATCCTTGATAGATATCCTCCTTGTTGGTCGGGCCTAATAGGTTTAGGCCCAACGACCACTTATGCTGCCTAGGGCGACAACCGTAGCCACACCCCAAATTATATAAGGGGTGCTTAGGGGGTCAGCAAGAGAGACACTGATTACACCTTTCATATTCCCCTATTTCTCTCTCACCGCTGAACCACCATCCGTGGGGTTCTTGGGTTTAGGACGTGATTATTAAGGCGACTCTGGTAGCCGCCTGATTTTTTTTATTATCATGGATTATTACCGACAGTACACTTCCATATCCATGTTAGTCCTAATTCTTCCTACAGTGGTATCAGAGCCTAAACTGTTCGGATTAGTCCCGATTAAAAGATCAATAAGTCTGCTATCTTTACACTATTAATTGCTTAATTTTCGTATTTATACAACCCTACTGCTTTGTAGCATGTTTTCTTAATTATGGTGCCCAGAATCAAGTTAAAGATTGTATCTTTAGTTGAATACTTGTTGAGTGTTTCAGTTTTTGGAATTTGCATGCTCAAATTGATGAAATAAACCCCAATTGTGATTTGTGCGACTATGTGTGCACTAATTGATTTGTGCGATTGTGTGTCTGTATCCAGATTGATTCTTGCAAATCTGCCTAGGTTAAATACACGTGATAGTGATTATGCCAAGCATGTTTCCATGATTAAAGACTGAATTTTTCTGGGTAGTTCAGTTTTGCAATTATGTTATTCAATACAAGCATGTTTTAGTCTAAATTTAAAATAGACTTCATTAATTGCTGCCTGAATATTATGCTACAATGTTCATGCTGTGTGCAATTCATAAATCAGTAGCATAATTAGTTTCCCCTAATCACGGTATAACAAAATTAAATAAATAAAAAAAAGAGAGAGCGGGGGGAAGGGTAAACCCGAAACCCTAGCCCTAACCCTAACCCTAACCCTAACCACGGCAGTGGTGAGACCTTAGTGGTCTGCCTACTGTCCCCATCACCTTCACCTTTGTGGTGACGGTAGCGGCGAATACTGTGAGGCCTCGGTGGCCCTCGCTGACCACCACTGGCATAATTCCGACCAAAACCAAAAAAAAAAGGAAAAAGGAGTG
>NCQV01142237.1:2728-16499 GCA_002740545.1 Lophocereus schottii | reverse complement strand
CCATAGTATGGTGTAGATCTAAAGCTTACAATTTGGTAGCATTTCTGTTTTTTATAAGGCTCACCCCTTATTTTGTGAATTTAGGGTTAAGGAAATATTTCTTGTTTTTCGGTGAGAAATTAAGAATGAATGTGATAGCTGTAACTGTTAATTGTTTTGAAATGGGACTAGTAAATGTGTGGCACCGCTAACCCCTAGGATTAAGAGTATTAATGATTTCTTAAATCATATTAAAATTTTAGGGCGAAACCGATAGAGTCCCGTCTAAAAATGAGCTAAAACCAAGCTTCTAACCTTAGAATAGGTCCCTGCATTCGATGGATGCATAAACATATATTCATAACTCAATCGCTACATACCCAAGATCACAACTCTATAGGCCACACACTCGGAGTATATCAAGAATAACGTTCAATGAATAGAGAGAAAAATCAAAATGCAGCTCAACAGATCACACATCAAGAGCGTTGGGTTTACATCTCATAATAAGTAAAACCGCTAAGCAAATGACTAATCACATAGATGGTTAGTCCACACGGCCATTTAAAGCGACTATTATTTAATATACCATACATGAACCAATGTAATTGACTTATAGGGCTCACAAACTTATGAATACATTACAAAACACTAATAAGCTCATAAATCTATGTTACAAAAGCCCTCCACATCTTTCCAAACCGCAAAAGGTCTGTAGTTCAACTTGCGTAGTTTAGACTCTGTCATAACTAAATCCTAGGTAAAAGGGGAAAAGATAGGGGAATGTGTTACCAGACGCTCAGTGAATGATTCCCAACCCTCAGAAAACAAAACAATTGCACATCATGCTTTAGATATAACACACACAATCTGATATATAATATCATATAATAAGAATGTAGGGTACTCCACATTTGTTATTACCTCAATGCATGGGTGGAGCTACAGTGAGGCAAGGATGGTCGGTTGCCCTTTACGTGTTTTAGGGGCCACGGGTCGACTCTCATCACTCTCCTTCTGTGGCGCCTTGTATGTTTTTTTTTAATTGAGTTTTGCCTATTTATTTTCCCTAATTCCCCCCTCTCTCGACACTCTAGCCTTGCTTTGCTTTCCTCCTCAAACGCATACTCTCTCTGCCCAGCCCACCGCCTACGCACACTCTCTCACACTTTGCTGCAGTCTGCCCAACCCAGTAGCCGACCGGCCGCCTGGCCTGCCACTAGTGCCACCACTTGTACTGGCAGCCGCCTCCACTCTTCCTCAGCTCTCCTCCTAACTCCTAAGTTCTAAATCTCAATTTGAGGTAACTCCCAAAAATTCTCAATTTTTGTTTTTAATTTGGTTATTTTGTAAATAACAATGTTTATTTGACTGATTTTAGCTAGATTTATGTTAAATAAGTGATTAACTTAGTCAATTATTTATGATTCATGAATTGAAAAATAAGAATTTTAACCTAATTGTCTTCTTGATTGTTCTTGATGGAAGATTTAAAGTTGGACTAATTTTGTTTATAATTGCTTCCTTATTTATGTTTAATTTACTAATTTTTATTAAATTTGTGTTGAATAAGTGGTTAATTTAGAGATTTACTCATTACTTAAAAAAATTAGGTTTTACCTTTCTTGATTGAGAATATAAAAATTAGAATTTGGTAATTTGTTAGTTGTTGTTTGTTTGTTTGTGTTAAATTTATTGACTTTAGGCAAATTTGTGTATTATTAATCTCGCCCTCTTGCTTTGAATCCTGACTCCGCCCCTGTCTCAATGACCTTTCTAGGACAATGATAACCCTATTCTCCTTCTAATTCATGCACGAGGTGCTCAACTTGCCTGATCTAACTCCTTTGTAGCTTATTAGTGGTAATCTCATGTTATCTTAACATATCATCACATAATATAAGCATAACGTCATATGACATGCACACATGATTCATTACTAAACTATTTCATGCAACAATTTAGATATTGGATGCTGTAGAACACTTAGTTCACATATAAACACCCATCATCAAGGAGTTTAAACAAAATCACCAAGTGGGACTCCTTTTAGGAAAAAAGTGAGATTAACGCATATCACTTAAACCGATGGAAATTCTTATAAAACCATCGTTATGCACTTCGCAGATATTTGAAACTTCATAAAACTCTTTTCAAGAAGATATGCACTTTTCAAATCTTTACACCAACATCAACCTTGAATGAGGCACTTATATTGCATAACATGTATGAAACCATGTTCGTAAGGCATCGAAATGTCATATTTGTGCTTGGTATGGATGAAGCTGTCACTCAGGTTCCATCGTATTGGTGGGATCATCACTCACATTTCGTATTATCTCCAGGGAAATTATTGGACCATTACCTCCATCAGAGACTTCTAAGGTTCCCACTTCTGGGTCTGCCCAAAACATTTTAGATGCATTTCACATCAAATGCACTTGTATTACAACTTTGATTATATCACAGACAATGACATTCTCATTCTTAAGAGGCTAGAAGCGTTAACGATTTCACATTGATTTAATAAGCCTAAAACCACTCATTTGGTAAAATATGCTTAAAACAAGTTAATGACTACATATTCATTCACTCTTCAAGATAGGTGATATGGAAACTCGTTTTTTTTTTAAATGCTAACATTTGCATTCATACATAAGCATTTCGACTTTTCAGTGTTTCAGATGAAAACCGATCATCTCACAACACAAAACCCTATGCATTCATGTGAAACATCGCATGAATTATAAATAGGCTCGTAATGTTTAGTTTTAACTTACTCTTATCAAACAAATGTCCTAACATTCCTAGTTGTCCACACATGACTTATCATGTTAGCCATACCAAGAAATCACTTACTCCCTTATCGATGCACAACACTAAATATGTTAAAAACATACTTATCCGTGATTCGCATTAATTCCTAACTCGATAGTTCACTTGGGTGATTTCTGAAGATAGTCGGGGCATCATTGTAAACCTAAATCAACTTGACATTAAGATTAGATGAACGCTTAGTAAAAATGACTATTCTAGGTACATTTTAAGGTTCACTCTAGTGCTACCACATGTCCGTTCAAATAAGCTTATGTAACATAGTTTAGGGACGGCTACACAATCGGTCATTCAACTAAGGCCTTGGGAAGATATTTGCATATTTTCATTTATGAGCAACTTCTTAACTTACACATCAATTAGTTGAGACACTTAAACAACCAAGTAATCTGGTGGCTATAGACACGTCAATTTGGCATGAATGTGGTTTATACAAACACACATAGCACACATGCAAACCCAAGGTTAATAATTAACACCTCTTTCCAACTTAGCAGAATTAGTTTCAGCAGTATCACATTTATAACACAATATTACACCTTGTAACTCACGAAGTTTCACATGACCTGGACTCCCTCTTCGCATCAACAACTGCAATAGTCCTCAAGACCATTTCAGTTCAACCCAAATGATTCACTGACTATTTAAAGTTTCTCAACTCATTCCAGTTTCAACCTAACTACTAAAATAAGCTATCACAAATATTTCAAAAACATTTGCAAATTAATAATAGGTTTAGGGATCAAGAACACCCACCTCACTCTAACCTTAAAGACCATACTCTTGGTCTTTGGCATATTTGAAGCTGAATTTCAAGTCTCCTAAGCTCCCTGTCATTGTTGTCTCGAGCCTTGTTGCTATTACTGCTTGCATGCCCCCCTTCCTCTAGCTCTCTCGACCTTTAAGTCAGGCCCACCAGTAGTGGTGGTGGTGGCGGCTCATACTTCCTTGCTCACACTCTCCCTCTCTATGAGCTCCCAGTAGTGCAGCCGACTGGCCTTTGCCTTCCACCACTATCTCTTTCTCTCTCCCTTTCTCTCTCTATTTGCCTCCTTCTTTCTCTCTCTTTCAAGCTGGTGCACGATTCGCCTAGCGAAGTGCGACTGGAAGCTGATTCACCAGTGCGCCGCCGCCACTCCACTGCCTTCATATCTCTCTCTCCCCTGGTGTTGCTAGTATCAGGGCATTGCAAGGCTATAGGGTGCCAGAACCCCTCGCCCCTGCTCTCTAGTTCGCAAAGAAGCAAGGAGGCCTCGACCCGCTTTTGTTTTCTTTTTCTTTTTTTTTTGTAGTTGTTTAATCCCACTTATTAAATTGAGTTCGGTCTTGTTTCATCTGATTTTGCTAATGTTGACCCCACATGCTCTTGTACAATTTGCCAATTTTGCATAGTTATGCCTCATTTTAATTTTAACAAATTCTCTAATTTCATGAAATCGCATAATTAGCCAAGAAATGTTAATAAAAATTACTCACATCACACAAAAATTAGCCTAATATAGCTAACTCAATCAAATAAGTTAATAAAAATATTGACTCAAACGGTTAGCCTAAGGTTGAAAACCCCGGTTGTTACATTCTCTCCCTTGATAGAATTTCATCCTTGAAACTGTAAAGTTCATAGTTTAGTCAAACACAAGATGCACACACGCACTATGATCTACACAAATTGCACTAGGATCAAAAAATTTCATTTTACAATCAACTGTATCTTCTAAATCGAAAAACGACTTATGGTATCCAGTCTCCTCATTTGAAATCATCTTCAAGCGTGTACTCGCTCTATTTAGGTGCCAAGGGCAAACCACATCGAAGAGGGCAATTGAGTTGCCATGGATACTCTTTTCAACATCACGTTAGAACAAAGGTTAAAAAAGAACCACTTTACATAGAAGCACATAAGTTGACACCTGATGACCCTTTTTGTACATGACAACACTGGTACTAACGAAGGTCGAGTCAGGGATGTGGCTACATAAATTCGTCCTAATGCATGAAGGAATCAAATGATTTTAGGATTAAGTCAGTCAACAGGAATTCAATATCATCATGAAATAAAAAGGGCATTGCATAGCATCACGCAACATCACATAGCATTACATGAATAACGACAACCCACAAGAACGACACATAGGTTCGCAACAACGTCGCACTTTGAAATCAAGCATAATCCATGAAGTTAATCCCGGTTTCAGTATATATGGGGCATGTTACTGGGGTAATGCATGCGGTCATCAATCACTAAGCATAGAATAGCTTGGCGAACATGCTCCAACAGCTGGTCACTAGTAGGGAAGGTTTCTGGCACTTCTTATGCAAACATTATTTAAAGGGGGTGATGAGATTGGGCATGTGTAAGGTCACTACTACCAACGATGCGCCTACAGCATGATTAATAATTTAGTCACTCAAGGAAGTCTTTTTTAACTAGGAACTGTCACTGAAGCAGTCACTAGTTCCTATAGGTAATAAAACGTAGTATAGCAAGCAACATAAAAGTTAGCAAGGCAATAATTTAGAGCTCCAAACTAATGGCCCCTATTGTGCATATGAATGCAATCATTCCGATGAAGGATATTCCACAAACAGGTATAGTTAAACGAGCAATGATAGACACGGTAATTACATTAGCTTAATCACAATGGTTTACCTAATTTAAAGCTCTAGCCTCAAGTTTCCATATGGAATTGGTGTGTCTCTAAGTCATGAAGCCATGTAGGTAAATTAACATGCCCATGTCCTAAAGAGGATGGCACAAGTATATACCACTACATCGTCAAATTGTACCAGAACACTTCAATCGAACACTTTAACTACCACCCTCTACAACATTTNNNNAGTAGGCGTTACAGTAAAGGCTCACATATGACCACAAGTACACCTACACATCATCGTGTCACATGAACCACATAGGCAATTTCGTATCCAAACAAAGGTTAGCCTCTAAAATGCGAGGCACTAGCATGTTATCCTTAACAACATAAGATATATGGTGGTGAGCACATGCGAATCCAAATTCTAATAGTCACTAGGTCGCGTATTAATTCACCACAAGAAAATTGAGTTTTTGTGGCACCTTATTTTCCTACAATATGTTGAAATTTTACCACAATAACCTTTTGTGGCAATTTGAAAAATGGGCACAAGGTTGCCACAAATGCTACATTACAAAAGGTATTTGTGGCACATTTCAATTTACCACAAAATGTATAGCTTTTGTGGAAAAATTTAATTTGCCACAAATATTGATTTGCCACAATAGCTCGTGATTTGTGGCAAGTCTAGCGTTGCCACAAAATTAGATTTGCTACAAAAGCTTTATGTTTATAGAAATATAATTTGCTGTAGAATTACAATTTGACTGTAAATTTAAATCTTTTTTGTAGCAATTCATATTTATCACTAGATATATAATTTTTATCACAGGTAATTAAAATTTTAATTTTAATTTTATTATAATTGAATTTTATATTTAATTCAATATTATAGTATACATTGTAAGAAATTAATATTTACAACTGCTAATTGACTTAAAAACTCCATATCGACGTACTTAATGAGAAAATAAACAAAAAATAAGGTATACTTGAAAATGAAATTGCATTTTATATAAGTGGAATTCATGCACTAAGTAACATAGCAATTGTACTTTCAACATACAACCCAAACAATGAAGAAAATTCAAACAAAATAATTATATTGCACCAGCTAAGAAAGGGAAGGAGGGAAGAGATGAAGCCCTTATGATCAGCATCTTATATTCTGCACTCCTTCATGGTTGTCCGTAATTGAATGATGAAATAGATATCTATAACAAAGGAAAGTTTTAACAAAGCTGTAATTGCTATCATCAAGATACAAAAATGATTACGTTGAATTTTTTTTTTTCATAAACTTCAAAACAACCAACAGAGTAGTTTTCGGTGTTTGTGGCTATGATTGATGACTGATATGTGGTGGTTGTTGTGCACAGAGCCTCTGTAATAGTTGCAGGAGCATGCAAATAAACTATATCCATTGTAGCAGCATCCACGACATCTATAGCAGCATGGACAAAAGCTACAGCAGGTGCTGCATATAGGAACCAGTAGAACCCAATAAAGACAGCAAATGAGACCAAACACAGCAAACAAGAACCGACAAAATGGTACAAAGAAAGATAGAAACCAGCCTCAAGTTATTTTTGTTACAATAAAGCATACCTGCATTGATGCTCAAGCAATCTTGGCATCTTCTGGGGAAAGTTCTCCTATCTAACATCTTTTAGTTTTTGATCATGTTAATGCTGACGCATGACCATACTGTTGGTGTCTCCTATAGATATGGTAAAAGTGAATAGCCTTAGGAAGCATAAATTATCACTTACAAAGCTTCACAATGGAATGAGGTGGTTTACTCAGGGAATAACGGGACTTTCTCTTTCCAATGTGAATTAGGTTTGAACCTATGTTCAGTCTGTATTCCGTTGAAGTAAAGCTATTGAATCGCTTTAGCATATCATATTTATAGACCAGAAGTTATGCCTGCTCGCTATGTAACTTTAGAATATGAAGATTAGAGTATTCTTACAACTTTCATCAACATTGTGATCATGCATTTTGCAAAATATCGTTCAATTGTGTGCCACTCATTTTGTAGGCATTAGGAAGATACAACTACAAATTCTCATCCATGTAATTTAAGTAGAGAATTTCACTATTGATCAATCACATTGCGCAAACCAAGATAAGTCTAAGTATCTCATCGATAACGTAACAAGTTTTCATAGCATAATACCCAAAGCAAAGAGTTGGACAATTCACCATTAAAAGAACCCCACCAAACTCAAAATAATATTAGTATCGAAGCAAAAAGCCAAAATTCAAATCAAGACAAAACTGATGGATGAAAGTTATATGAAATTGAGCAAGGATGTTAATACTAATTCGCCTATTTAGTATAAAAGAACCTTCTGAATTCGGACCCAATTTTAGACATAAAACATGGACCATGACCAAATACAAGGTCCTCTGCCTTTAGAGAATATCAGCAAGGCGGCGTACCCAAGATACTAAATATGACATTCAGCTTATAACCCTTGCTTGTCAAGTTGGTATCTACATGAGGGTCAAATGGAGTAATGGTGGCATACCTTTGTATTCTGCATATCTAGAGTAAAAGAAAATTCTTCAACTAATTTGTTATTCTCCATAATAGTTGCTAAAAAATTAAACACAAAAACTAACAATCAAAGAAGTATCAAAGTGAGATATGAACGAAGATGAATCACGAGTGTTCACTCACCCACTCACACGGAACCACTTCATTCTACCCACCTCCTAAGCATATTAGCCTGGTTTTCACCAATTTAATGCAGATTAGAAGTAATATCAAATAAACAATGAAATCAAGCCGTCACTCACAATTAATTATGATTCAAGTCCAAAACTTTAAAATTTGTCTTGAGTGAGTAAAAGTACACATAGTATCAAAACCCTAGGTAAATTGACAATTGTGGAGTCATATGAATTCGAAAGATTTAACCAATCACAGTCAACAATCATAATCAGCAAAACTAAAAGGCCAGATTAGAAAGATCTCACCAAAATCCATGAGCCACATCATCTAGGTCAAGTACTGCATGAGCAGGGTGGTGGTGGTGAAGGCTCGGCCAGCGCCACTAGAGGTAGTAGACTAGCTTATCTCATCCGCACCTCTAAATTCTGCAGACGAGGAGTGGATCTCCACCAGCACATGTGAGGGCATCTTTGAAGACGAGAGTCGTGCTTAGCCGTCGGCGATGAAATGAAGAGGTAAAGAAAACTTTAGAAATACAAGTATGTTTGACCAAGGAAGATGTATATATAGTTTATAAATTTTATCATTGTTTTTCTATGATTTATAAAAATTCAATTTAAAATTGAAAAGAAAGTTGAGGGGAAAACGAAAATTTTCCTCTATTATACCTCCGCCTAGTAAATTTTAAACTCAATTTGTGGCAATTTTATTTAATTGCCGCAATAGTCCTTTAATTTGTGGCAACATTTTACTTTGCTACAGGTTGTTAAATATTTTTATATTTATGTGGCAAGTTTTAATTTGCCACAAATAAATTGCTACAAAAAATGACTTTTGTTGTAGTGATTATATGCGCATCCGGCCACTCAAGCTATAACATGAAGCAATAGGAGTCATGTAATACAAGTAACACCCTAATGATCTTATCATGTGATAGGCCACACATATTAGCCTAGGCTCTAACCCAACTACATCCTATACAGGCTTAAAACAGGCACCACGAAGCTTATGCACTTAATAGTTCACTCACATGTGTAGTCAATGACCAATTCCTATAATGTATCAATGACCGTCCATAATGAACATGACTATCTATATAAGCTGACATGACCTTGGATGCTCTAACATGCTACCTTTCTTACACATGAGGTATATCCATCTATAGAAGTGAACACATGCAAATGTAACTCTATTGTCATCGAGTCACGCATTATATAGATCGTGTTCAATTATTCAGACTATAATATGAGGAAACAAAATTCATGGACTGTGAATGATGATTCAAGAGTCATGTTGTGCACCTAACCACATAAATCAAATTGCTCAACTAATACAGCCATATGTTTCATCAAGTTCAAGCCAAGCAACCATCGAAAACTCATTCTCTTAGTATTGGACCACAAACACATTGATGGCCACTCACAATAACCTAACTATAGGTACTCATATAGGGAAAACGTCTAGACATGTACACACGTATGCAATCCCATTTGCAACCTATGGTCAACAGTACGTCCTAAAGTTCACCCAAATTTAGGAGAGATTGGTGACCAATGGGCTATGATCGTTTTGAGTATGGTTGACATTAATAGTATTATAGGTATGCGTTAAGGTCTTATCAGACGCACCTTTCGAGTAAGTTATCATAGGAGTTTTACCACGTAGGTGGCCCACTTTAATAGGAATCGTTTACTACATACAATTTCAAAGTCTGCTAGGTTCTCTCTTCCTTGTGCTTTATAGGTGTATTAAGATTCATTCCTGCCAAAATATTGTCACCCCACAACACGAATAACGGTCCATATGATTAAAAGTAAGTAATGCACTTTACAGGCAACAATGACAAAGATGGGGAACGGGAGGTGCGTTTACATAATGTTTAACAAGATCCTATCACTGGCATTTAATCCTTTAAGCATGCATACGAAAATATCCCATAGTTTCCTCAGGTAATTCAGAATTCACAATAGGAAGGTATCATTTAGTAGAATTATCGATCATAGCAACTGAGCTCCAATCATTCCTCTCCTAATCCATTACAAATGATCCCACTGACGTATACATCTTAGCATGTACACATTCACAAGCAAGATCCCAGCATACATAAGAACATGTACTTGTGAACTTAAACTCATTCATCATTATTGAAGGAACACAAGTCCTTTGGTGCATCATAAAACTTAACTCAAGAACCAAAAGGACATTAATATTTTAAAATCTTGAATTTCAAAGGTGGAAAATAACTTATCTATTTCTAGCCTCTACCACCTCTAAGTACGTTGGCTCTCTTTATTGTAGGGCTCGAGGAGCAATCTGCATGTAGGGGTAAAGAATGAGCTTGGAAAAAGATTTCAAATCGTTCAAGTTATAAGACCAACGTACTTTAGCGTTTGATTATTTTATCAGGGACGCGAATAAGACATTTACTAACTGAACTATCATTTAGCTCACGGGTGAATACGCAAGTTAATTGGGTTCACATTCTAACATGTGACTTAATTTTATCCAATTGACTTTAACTGCATCACATAATAGTCAATCATTCAAGTCAATTAGTACATTAGAAACACATTGCACCAATGGAGTATCCACAATTCTAGCTCAAGGCGTAGGGAGTTATTTAGCTCCTATACTAATGTATGACTCGCCCCATTTTAATCAATCATCCCCCTTGGTCAACACATAAGTCACAAATGGCCATGCTATAAGGCACAACTGCACAGAGAGCATGGTATATGTCATATTATCACAAAGTTTCCCTAGGTGAGTATACGAAATGCAAGGCTCAGGTCATGGCCTATGGTCGCAATACGTTGCTCTGATACCATTTGTAGCACCCCCCACCCCTAGGATTAGGAGTATTAACGATTTCTTAAATCCTACTAAAATTTTGGAGTGAAATGAACAGAGTACCACCTAAACATGGGCTAAAACCAGGCTTCTAGCCTTACAATAGGTCCTTGCATCTGATAAACGCATAAACATAAATTTAGAACTCAATGGCTATGCGTTAGACAACACAACTCTACGAGCCATACATCTAGAGTATACCAAGAATAACATTTATGAGTAGAAAGAACAATAAGAATACAGCTCCACGGATCACATATCCAAGGCACTGGAGGTTACATCTTATGATAAGTAGAAACACTAAGGGAATGACAGACCATATAGATGGCTAGCCCACGGCTATTTAGAGCGACTATTACTTAATATAATGTACATGCACCAATATAATGAACTTACAGGGCTTGCAAACTTATGAATACATTACACAACACTAATAAACTCATAAATCTACGTGACATAAGCCATTCACATCTTTCCAAAGCACAAGAAGTCTCTGGTTTAACTTACGTAGCCCAAACTCTACCTGTCATCCTAGAGAAAAACGGAAAGATGAGGGGATAAGCTACCACGCGCTTAGTGAATGATTCCCAATGCCCAATAAACAAAATAGTTACACGTCGTACTTTAGGTAGTGCACACACACAATCTAATATATAATATAATTAATAAGCACGTAGGGTCCTCCACATTTGTCATTACGTCAATGACCTTTTTGGTACGATGGTAGCCCTATTCTCCTTCTAATTCATGCACAAGGTGCTTAACTTGTCTAGCCTAAGTCCTTTCTACCATATTAGTGGTAATGCCATGTTATATATCATCACACAATATAAGCATAACGTCATATGAAATGCACAGAGGATTCATTACTAAGCCATTTCATGTAACAATTCAGCTATTGGATGTAATAGAACACTTAGTCCACTTATAAACACACATCATTAAGGAGTCTAAACAAACTCACCAAATGAGACTCCTTTTAACAAAAAAGTGAGATTAATGCATGTCACTTAAACCAATGAAAATTCTTATAAAACCATCATCATGCACTTCGTAGATAATTGGAACTTAATAAAAAAATCTTTTCAAGAAGATATGCACCTTTTCAAATCTTTACACTAACGTCACCCTCGAATGAGGCATTTACATCATAGAAAATGCACGAAATCATTTTCTTAAGGCATCGGAATCTCATATTTGTGTTAGGTACGGGTGAGGCCATTACTCATGTTCCATTGTACCAGTGAGATTGTATCTTACATTTCATATTATCCCGAGGAAATTATTGGACTATTACCCTCGTCAGGGTCTTCTAGAATTCCCACTTCTAGCTCTATCTCCCTAGGCATTAGGGTTCCTGTAAACTAAGTCTGCTCCTGAATCATTTGCCCAAGCATTTAGTACATTATCCTAGTCGAAAACATTTTAGACACATTCCACATCAAATGCGCTTGCATTACAACTTTCATTTCACAAATAACAACATTCTCATTCTCAAGAGGCTATAAACCTTAATGGCTTCACATCAATTTAAAAAGCATAAAACCACTGATTTGGTAAGATATGCTTGACATGAGTTAATGACTACATATTCATCCACTCTTTAAGACAGGTGATATGGAAACTCATTTTTAAATGTTAACAGTTGCGTTTGGACATAAGCATTTTGACTTTTTAATGTTTAAGATGCAAACCAATCATCTTATGATACAAAACTCTATGCATTCATATGAAACATTACATGAGTTATAAATGAGGCTCGTAACATTTAGTTTTAACATACTTTTATCAAATGAATGGCCTGACAATCCCAGTTGACCACATAACTCATCGTGTTAGCCATACCAAGCAATCACTTGCTCAGTTATTAACACATAACTTTAAACATGTTGAAAACATACTTATTCGTGATTCATATGACTTCCCAACTCAACAATTTACTTGGGTGATTTCAAAAGAAACTGAGACATCATTTCAAACTTGAATCAACTTGACATTAAGATTCGATGAATGTTTGGTCAAAGGGAACTATTCTAGGTCATTTGAAGGTTCACACTAATGCAGCCACATGTCCATTCAGATAAGCTTGCATAACATAGTTTAGGGATGACTAAACAATAGGTTATTCAACCAAGCCCTTGGGAAGGCATTTAGAGTGAATAAAGCAAATTTTCATTCATGAATAACTTCTTAAGTCACGCACCAATTAGTTGAGACACTTCAAAAACCAAGCAACCTGGTGGCTATAGACACGTTAATTTGGCATGAACGTGGTTTATACAAACACATATAGCACACATGCAAACCCAAGGTTAGCAATTAACACCTTTTTTCAATTTAACAAAATCAGTTTCAACAGTATCACATTTATGACACAATATTATACTTCGTAATTCATGAAGTTTCACACAAGTCGGACTCCCTTCTCGCCGCACCAAACACAACAGTCCTCAAAACCATTTTAGTTCAACCTAAATGTCACTGACTACTTACCGTTTCTCAATTCGTTCCAGTTTCGACCTAACTATTAAAATCATCTATCTCACCTATTTCAAAAACATTTGCAAATTAGTAGTAGGTTTTGGGATCAGGGACCACCCACTTCACTTCAAGCTTAAGGACCTAACTCCTAGACTAATTAGTCTGATTTGAAGCTGAATTTAAGTCCTACTAATCTCCCCCTCATTGTTGTCCCGGGCCTTGCTGCTGCTATAGCTTGCGTGCCCCCTTGCTCCAGCACTCTCGACCTTCAAGTCAGGCCATCAGTAGTGGTGGTGGTGGCAGCTAGGGTTTCGCTCCCACACCTCCTAGGTCATACTCTCCCTCTCTG
>NCQV01142225.1:0-18134 GCA_002740545.1 Lophocereus schottii | reverse complement strand
GGGAACCACATACTTGAACCTTAAACAAAACAATCACCAACAAATAACAAAAAATATCAAAATAAATTATCTCTAGCAAGAACAAAAGAGTAAATTTTCCAAAGACTACATGTTTAACAGCAAAAATTGTTTAATTTTACATATATATATGTGTGTGTGTGTGTGTGTGTGTGTGTGTGTGTGTGTGTATCTATATATATATATATATATATATATTGATTTTTATATGTATATATAGACACACAGACACATATGTATATAGACATGCATGCATACCCATGTATATGTGTATAGAGACACACACACATATAGACACAGACACATAGACACACACAGACACACTCAGATGTACACACATGCACATAAAAATAAATTGTTAAATGGGTGACAGGTCGGGTGACGGGTTGGGTAGACCATGACTTGAGCTTGACTTGATCCATCACCTAATTATTCGTCACCCATTTACTTCTTCTATTTAATCAGCTTTTCACCTGATTTTTCAGATTGGGTGAGTCAGGTGTCCATCGAGTTCGCGTAAAATTTCCAAGCCTAATTCCTGATAATCTAGTCAAGGTTCTTGATGTTGATAAGAGTTCAAGGTAGTTGAATTTTGCTGTAAAATTCTAGATCATCAGTTATCCAATGATTTTGTTTAAAGTACTTGGAAGCAATTAAGCACATTGATAGGATTCAAGCAGCTCTACAAACAAGATCTAATGGCCTTAATAGCACATTGATAGGATTCAGGCAACAGTAGAAACAAGATCTAATAATGGCCTTAATCTTTATGGCAAATATGCCTTAGGATCAAAACATATATGAAGTGTATAATCACGTAAAATTGAGGTGATTCTTTAATCTTCTCCCGCCTTTTAATGAATACAATATTTGTGAATTAAATAACATAGGGGATAAAAGATATAATTCAAGTATTATGCTCTTCCTAGGTTCAGCAATTAAAGCATCACATAAAAGGCCCCCTACTTTCCTTAGTAGAGGAACATGTTAGCATAGGAACCAATGGAGCATATTAAGTGGCATGCAGCGATAAGCATAAGCAAACATAATTAATCACATGGAAAGCAAGCATAAAGGTGAATAATGACCATGAAGATCAATTATAATAGTGTAGGTAATATATATTAAAGTAATAAAGTTTTCAATGCCATAGGCATTGAAATCTCAAAATGAGTTCATCAAGGCCATTGGCTTGAGGGATACTAACTGCTTGTTCAAGGACAACCCCTAGGCCAACTTCGCATGTTAAAGGAATTCCCAAATTTTCTCCTCCTTTGGCTTTCGTGAAAAATGGGATCGAACTAAGGAAGAATTTAGGGCATTGTTGATGCTTCCAAACCATAAAACCAAATTATTGGAAAATAAACACACAAATAATAGAAATTGTTTAAAAGAATTGAAGAAATTGTTTGGTAAAGGGGAGTGGTAGTAAATCAATCATCCGAGGGATGAATAAAGAGGTCTGACCAGAGTGAGCTTTTTAGCCAGAAGAGACTAAGTGGATGATGTTGTTTTAGGTTTCTTAGAGCTCTGCTAGGTTGCTAGAGATGCCTTCTTGTCCTTAACCTTGGATTTCTCATCCTTTTGTTCACTCTTCTTCTTTTCTTTTGTAGCCTTTTTCCTTTCTCTTCTTAAGGAATGCTAATATAAAGTATTCCTTGAGGATATCTAATGCCTTACTGGCTGCTTCAAGATCCAATTCCATGCCCATCTACTTTATTTGCCTTTAAATCTATGCAAAGATAATTTTAGCATTGGTCTCTGCAATTGCCTCAACACCGTCCTTGATCAGTTCATAAGCCACAGCTTAAAGTCCTTTGTTTAGGAATCTCAAGGCATCCACCTCATGGATCCACTCGTATTGATATGCATTCTGCACAATCAAACTTCTCACCAATGGAGGCCAGCCTAGAAATTTTAAGGCTTAGGGTGTCTAGTATCGAGTTGTTTGAGTCTTGATCAAATGTGGAGTCGACAGGTCTACAGGAATTGCACTTCTCAGTATGCTCATGTTCATGTGACCATTACCCAGCAGAAGTGCACGTGAATTTCAAGGCTTCTAATTTCTCTTTGTTAATCATAGTGTCCACCAGCTTAGTACATTCCTCATCCTCTAGAAGACCTTGAAGTACTTAAACACCATTCTAATAAAATTCACATATGACACATAAGCATTACATGATGCTTCCTTGACTTTGTCCATGTACTCCATAATGATCTTGGAAAAGTCTCATCCTGATTTACCATGATGTGCTAAATCATCTTAAGAGTCCTAACAGACAACAATGCCTTTATTTTCCCCCTATGACAAATTGTTCTCTTTAAGATATAGTGAGAAGTATGGGGTTAGAGAAAAGCTAGTGCTTCTTGAAGTTAGATTGGATTCAAATCTAGAGAAGTTCTTAAAACATGCATTTGCCACTATCATTCAGGGGTTCATAGCAGACCTTGGTTGGTTTACCTTAAGATTGAAAATCTGATCCAAGGTTGCCGTAGATTAGAGCTGGAAATGTCTGACCCGACACAATAACATGACATGAACTCGACCTGAAGTTATTGAGAAAACCCGAGCCCGACCTAAACTGAACCGATTTCAACCTGAAGTTGACACGATTAGACCGTTTAGCATGAAAACCTGTTATTTTCCAATTTAAGGCAAATCTAGGCTATTTTTAAGACCGACATAAAATTAACCCGTTTATTAAATGGGTCGACCTGATCCGAACCATTTCCCAGCACTACCGTAGGTAGACTAAATTCTGCACCCTTAATAGAAGTAATGTAATAAATCATATCCTTAAGTCATTGTTTAACATGTTTGCGTAAAAGAACTTGACAAAATGACATGCACTGCAAGCATAAGGGTGTTGCAGTCCGGATTAAATATCATCCTCAGAAACCAGTGCAATCTAACTAGTTTTATCATTGTAAAATGCTAAGAAAAATAAGAAATTAAATGGATTATTTGTCTAAGCTAGATGAAAATTATATAACATAATAGGATATTTATCAATGAAAAAGCAGCAGTAGATTTGTTTTGCCTTCAATGAGTTAGATCTATGAATGGATCATGTACTTTTATCTAGTTTAGATGATTCAAATGATAACAACCCAACACAATTCAATCTTTTCTCCATAAATAAACTAAATTACTTAAACTAATCCAATTACCATTCCTTTAAAGGCTCTTATTTTAGTCTAAGTTAAGGATATTCTTGGGTGCCAATTTTCCTCTCAACATGTAATTCTCTTTCAAGAATCACTAAGTCAAGTCTAATCTTGTTAATCTAATAGTGGGTTTCTCCTTTCAGTTCTTCACCCTACTATTTAGTTTTATGCACGTGATTTAGCCTAAATCACTTGTAATCAATCAAAACATAAGATAGATTGAATCAACCAAATGAGATCAAGGGGAAGATTTTGATAAAGTTAGGAATCTAACAACATTGTTTGGCTAGAAATCCCTAGACTAAAAGAACTACTCACTCAAGCTTACTGTAACTAAAGTCAAAATATTTAAACAAAACTTAAATCTAACTCGAACAAATCTGAATGGAGTATAAGAAATGAAAAGAGAGAAAATGCTTAGCTATAATGTAGATTCTTCAAATGATGTTGCAATCTTCAAAGCATCTACTTGCAAATTCCTTCCTTGAATCTTCCTTTTGCTCCAAGTGAGTAGAAAGGGATGAACTAAGGGGGGGGGCATGTTAGTGATAGCATGCATAGATATGCCCTAAGCATCCAAGCACACCTTCAAATAGCAGTGACCGAGCATTCTCATCCATAAACTTAGGAGAAAACGAAGGAGTGTGGAAATTATAGGCCACCAGGGACTGTGGCCTCCACCATGGACTGACCGTGGTGGCCTTTATCTCTGAGTTCCTTCTTTCTTATTTGCCCCACAGACACACGTAACTAGGGGGCTCCATGGTGAGTTAAATATCATCCATTTAAGGGTTAAGACTAGGTCAAAAGATCTTAGAACTTACAAAATACATCAAGCTAGCATACCCAAGCGTAAAATAGGAATAAGGATGCAAATCATACTATAAGACGCCAATCCCTTGTGAAATAATAGCAGATGACCCCAAAACAATGTACATTCTAAGCACTTATCACAAAATTACGATAAACTTTTATTCTAACACCAAAGCGTTCTTTACAATGCATCCATTCGATCACATATGAAAACCAAACTTAGCATCCATGAATAAATCCTATTCAAGACAGACACAAGCAATAATCTTTCTATCCATAAACTTATCACAATACTCTTCACTAACCTCTTTGAACAACTCAATGAGAACATTAAGGGCATTTCTAAAAATAGAGGATGGAATCTTTGCATCTTGAGCTCCCGCGATTTCAAATTCAATTTTCTTTGTTTCCTCTATAAACAGCCTTTTTACCTTTTAGGCGAAGTAAAAGCTTGTGAGTGAGATGTTAATGTAATTCTATTAGGAGTAGGCTCAGATGGAGTGCCCATTGGCTTTTTTGGAATACCTTACAACTTTGACAATGGCAAGTAAGGAGAGAGAAGGTGAAGTTTTTGGTTATGATTTGGAAAGTTAAAAGAAGAGAGAGAATGGACTTAAGGTGGGTTGCAAGAAATAGAGTGAGTTAATGTCTGCTGGTAATCGATGAGATATGACAGGTTTGGATGATTTTCAAAGCATAATGCGCTGACATGTGCAAAACATTAACAGGCTTTAGCAGTAGCCAATTTTGGGGAAAAAAAGGAGGGAATCCTGTAAAAGATTTTCAAAGAGACTTTCTAACCCACGTTTTGAAAAGAATTCAAATTAATTTTCAAAATTTAGTTTCTATTTGTAATAAAAGACATGTAAGTTAAGAAAAGATTATAAATTAGTCTTCATCAACATGAGAATACACCACAATAGTATATCAAATGACGTAGTTTTAACTACCTTAATAATATCAAAGTTATCAACATCAAGTGTCTTGAAAATCATTTTGCCCATCACATATAATGTTATAAGGACTTGTTCTCCCTCCCTCAATTCATGTAGTGTAGTTAATCATTCTCAATTCCATTCAGATGAAACAAAATTAATTAACATTCACTAAGGGGCTTAGTAAAGATATTAGCCAATTGCATATTAATAGCGAAAAGTCTAGAAAGATAGTACCTATTTACACATGGCCTCTGATGAAATGATGCCTTACTTTAATATGCTTGGTTTTAGGGTGCTAAATTAGATTTTCAGTGATGCTAATTGTACTTTTGTGGTCACACTTGATAGGAATCCTCTCGTAGTGTAGTGAAAGTCTCTACCTTGTTGACTGATCCATAATATTTGAGCTTAACATGCTCCAACAACAATATCTTCAGCCTCAACAGTGGACAACAACATTAGATTCTACTTAGAATGCCATGACACAAATGACTGTCCAAGAAATTGGCATGGTTTGGGTGTACCTTTTCTATTAACTTTATGGCCTCATGGTCAGCATCAGCGTGCCCTATGAGTTCAAGGTCACCAGCTCTCTGGGATACCCTGGACCAATGTCCTTGGTACTTAAATATTGTTTTCATACCCTCGAGGTCTGATTCGTTGGGAGCTCATTGGAATCTTACACGTAAGAAAATACTAAACATGATGGCAGGTATACTTGTAGTTAATATAGTAATGATACAATCATTCTTCGATATACCTTTTCAGGGATTGGCTTACCATTTGAGTCTAAGTCAAGCTTATAGTTTGAAGCCATTGGAGTTTTGACATACTTTGAACTGTCAAGTCCGTATTTGTTCAAAATTTTCTTAACTTACTTGCCTTGGTTGATGAAGATGTCATCTTGACATTGCTTGATTTGTAGTCCAAGGAAGAAATTCAACTCTCCCATCAGCTCATCTCAAATTCCTTACTTATGAGCTTAGTGAATTCGAGCTTAGTGAATTCTTTGCATAAGTATTCATTAGTAGCACCAAATAATATATCATCAATATATATTTGTGCAAGCAAGAAATCCTCCCCCCTTTGTTTTTAGTAAGAAAGGTCTTGTCAATTGTCCTCTTTTAAAATTATTTTTCAGTAATAATTTGTTAGGCATCTCATAACATGCTATAGGAGTTTGTTTTAATCCATAGAGAGCTTTATGTAACTTGAAAAATAGGAAACTCTGAATTTTCAAAGCCAGGTGGTTATTCAACATAAACCTCTTTTTGTAAATAACCGTTTAAAAATGCACATTTCACATACATTTAACATGACTTGATGCTCATAAAAGATGAAAATGTTAGTAGCATTGTAATGGCATCTAATCTTGCTACAGAGGTAAAGGTCTTATCATAGCCGATTCCTTCTTCATCGTTGTAACCCTGATCCATCTGCTTAGCCATATTTTTGACTATGTTACCAGACTCATCTAGCTTGTTTCTAAATACTCATTTGGTGATTCCAATAAATGGATGGTTCTTAACAAGAATTCACAATGCAGTTTCATTCACAATTGCGGTTTCAGTAGCGGTGCGGTAAAATCGCTCTAATACAGCAATTGCGTCCCATATTGTGGTTATCACGGCATAAAAACGCGGTTCGTCCAACTCCAAAACCTTTTCAATGCGGCCATTTCGTCGTGATTCGCCCACATTTTGAATCCATGGTTCTTAAATAGGGTGCTCAAGGGCCAAACTTAGTGTCTTACAAACTGGTTAAGTTCTTACATAGCTTAGGTCCAATCAAGGTCAATGGCTTCCTAATGGCTATTGGGTTCTATGAGTGAAACAATGCAGACAAAGCACATAAATTTCTAAGAGATAATTGAGTCATTACACTTGAGTTGATGTTTGATATGAAGTTGTTCATAGGATGGTGTGCGAGGAATTTAGAACTTCTGTTGGTTCTTAAAGATTCTAATTAGTGCTTATTTCCTCCCTCAGCTCTTGTATAGCTTCTTGCCTCTCTTTGGAGTTCTCACTGTTTTCAACTTCTAGGATCCTTATAGTATCTTTAGATTGGTTTAAGGTACCCTGAAATAGACTTTGAGTTGCTGCGTTATTGGATTCAACTTTTTCTCCTCCTTCTTCATCATCTTCTTCTTCTTCTTCTTCTTCTTCTTCTTCTCCTCCATGTCCACTGTGTTTGAGATTTTGGAATGAAGTTGAGATGATAATCCCATCATTGTTTTCATCAACCTCCACATGAATTTTTTCTTTAACCATCTTGGTTGTCTTATTGTATACTCTATGATAAGTGCTTATTATATATAGGATTTTAGGGTCATTTTGATGTATTTTTATGAGAATTATGTGCTTTAAGTTATCATTTATACTCCTATTTTTGATTTATGCTTGGGTATTGTTGTTTGATGCATTTTGTAGGGATTTGGACCATTTTGACCTAACATTTGACCCTCATTTGAGTGTATTTTAACGCCCCATAGATGTCTATGAGGTGTTATGCCTGTGCAGCAAGAGAAGAGCAGAAATATGGTTCCAGCCAAGACCACGGTCCAACCGTAGTGCTTGCCACAGACTGTGGTGAGCTGTGTAACTGTGGCATCTTTGTTTTCCCTTCGACTGTGTGGCTGAGAATCTTCATGCTCTTCTTTATAAACCCGTCCCTCAGTAGCACAACAAGGAGAGCATAGCATAGATTAGGTTATTTCTTTCCCAAATGTTAATCTTTTTAGATAGGATTTTTAGTTTGCTTTTTGTGCAAGTGAAAAATCTTGAGTGTGGAGTTTGGTTTGATTGGTAGTTTGAAGACTTTATTGAAGGTTATCTTTGTCAAGCCCTTTCCTCTCTGATGTCGCTGAATTATTGCTTAGTTATTTAATTTTGAATCATGAGTAAGTAGTTTATCTCGTATAGGCATTTATTAGTTTATGGAAGTGTAATTGGATCATATTTTAATCAATAGAATTATACCTTTGTTTTATGATTGGTTTGATTTTGTTTTGTCAAGTGATTATCACGTTGTGAGTGGATTTTGGCCAAATTTTGCTACACCCTTGAAACAATTGAATGAAGTACTGAAAGGTGAAATTCGATTGTTAGACTGCTTGATAAACTCAATATAGCGATGACTCCAAAGAGAGATTTGCATGTTGAGATATTCGAGAGTAATCAAAAATATTGAACTTGGATTAGGACAAATTCATTTGAAAGAACGACTTTTGCTTAGTTTAGGCACTTTGGTTAATTTCAAAAGCATTATCTAAATATTAGATAGATTGCAATTCCTCAGAATTATCCGATTGGAGAAAAGTGCATGTTAATCATTTTGATCCAATCACCTTGATTGAATTTAGAATTAGTTAATTATAAGTTGTTAAATTAAATCCTTGATTAAGTTGTTACTTAGCATTTTTTGAAAGAAAGGGCTCGATAGATTGCTTTGGTCCTTGAGGATGATATTTTATCTATACTACGACACCCGTACACTTATGGACAGCGGTCAAGTTTTGAGTGTCGTTGTCGAGGACCAATTTGTTAATTATCAAGTTAGTCTTACGAAAGTGACAAAGTATTTTATTTTTTTAGTCTTTTTTTTAATTTTTTAATTGCGTTGGTATGTTGGTGATAGTGGTTGCAGGAATCTTGCCCGTTTATGCGAAGTCTATTTCTATACGAAATCGATCCCGAGATCGAGAGGACTTTCCACTTAAGGAGGAAGAAGCAAAAGATTGAAGAACAAAGATGCGAGGCAAGAAGAACTTCAACAGATATGGCAAGAGAAGGAGGTGACCAAAGAAGGACCCATAGGGATTTTGTTACCCCTGGTGTTCAAGGAATCGCCTCAAGCATCACTCACCCTAACGTTAATGCAAATAATTTTGAGCTCAAGCCGGCTCTTATTTCCATGGCACAACAATCCCACTTTGGAGGAACTCCTTTGGAAGACCAGAATCTACACCTCTCGGTCTTTTTAGAGGTGTGCGACACGTTGAAACTTAACGGAGTCTCCACCGATGCCATCCGACTGCGATTATTTCCCTTCTCGCTAAGGGATCAGGTAGGAGCTTGGCTACATTCTCTGCCTTCGGGATGTATCACCATGTGGTATGAGCTTACTGGAGCTTTCCTCACCAAGTTTTTCCCTCCAAGCAAAATGACAAGTTTGAGTAATCAAATCACCAACTTCACTCAAAGGGATGATGAGATGCTCTATGAAGCTTGGGAGCGGTTTAAGGATTTGCTGTGTTTATGTCCCCATCATGGTCATCAACGATGGATGATTTATTCAAACTTTTTATAATGGTGTGACCCAACCTGTAAGGTCCACTATCGATACGACGGCAGGAGGAATCTTCATGAATAAAACTGAAGGTGAGGCCTATAATTTGATTAAGGAGATGACACTTAACAACTTCCAATGGTCCACCAAATGAGGCCAACCCAAATAGGTTGGAGATAAGCTTGAGGTTGATGCACTTACTTTACTTTTTGCTAAGTTTGATGCTATGACTCAAAGGTTGGACCGTATAAATGTTAATGTTGTGAATTCTATTGCCCCTCCCTCATGTAAAATTTGTGGTTCTATTGAACATGTGACTTTGAATTATCAAGTTGGAAGTCTTTTTTCCTAAGACTCTAGTGAAGTCAACTATGTCTAAAATTTCAACTCGAGACTGGCTAATGACCCTTACTCTACTACCTGTAATCCGGGTTGGAGGAATCCTCCGAATTTCTCATATGGGTCTAATCCAAACCCTCTGAATATGGCCCCTATGAATGCTAGACCACCCCTCAATTTTCAAAGACCTCCTTTCCCTCCACAAGTACCCTAAAAGTCTAATTTAGAAGCTATGATGGAAAGTATGTTTATGGCATAACAAAAGCAGGATGAGTATGTTAAGGAATTAGCCTCTAAGGTTGATGTGCTTACAACTTACAACAAGATCTTGGAAGCCCAAATTGCGCAAAAAGCTAGCTTTTCATCTACGCCCTTAGATATACTTCCTAGCAAGCTCGAATCTAATCCTTATGAGTATTGTAATTGTATCACCATGAAACAAGAAGTAGAGGACTTTATTGAAGCTAAGGACATACCAATTAAAGATGGTAGAGAAATAATTATGGTTGAGAGTAAGGAAAGAAATGATGGTTGCAAGGCCGCCACGTTCATTGAGAATGTAAGTGTAGAGATCCCCACCATTTTTTCACCTAAGGTTTCTAACCAAGGTAGCTTCTCTATCCTCTGTATTGTGGGAAAGGTGGAAATTGAGTGAGCCTTGTGTGATCTAGGTGCAAGTGTCAGTTAAATGCCTTACTCTTTGTTTCATAAGCTACACTTAGGTCCATACAACCCTCACCCTTTTCACTAGTTAGCAGACGGTTATAAAGGGCAGCCCATAGGCAAATTAGAGAATGTGCAAGTCAATATAGAAGATATTTGGGTATTGGAAGACTTTATTATAGTTGATATAACTGAGACCAATGATGCTCAAATTATTCTAGGTCGGCCTTATTGGCTACCATAGATTGCCATATTGATGCAAGAAAGGGGTGTGTAACTTTTGAATTGTAAGGGAGCTATGCTATGTTTTGTCATATGGAGGAGAAAGTGATATCTCCTAATTCTTCTCTATTAGATGAATTGCTCCCTTCCCCTAAGATTGACATGGAGGATATTTTGAAGAAGATCCTCCTGACTTTGACTAGATTTCTACTGAGGACCTTAACCAAAGGTATGTTAAGGGGAAGATTGTTGCTCCCATACTGCCTAGCATACCTAAGGTTGAGGGCCATGCTTCTAACGAGTCTGCTATGGCCAATTATTGTAGGTTTTCTCAAACTGTTCTCTTTTTGGCTTGTATGGAAGGATTTGATACAGATTTTGATTTAGGAGTTGAACAAGGTGATAGTAGCCAGCTTAATGGGCTACTTCAGCTGTTTGTCCTATATGCCAATAGTGTGTTGTGGCATATATTGATGGCAATGAAAGACCTTCAGCCAGAGCTTTTAAGATGGTATCTTTGATTGAAGAAATTTGATTTTGTGGTCCGTGATGAAGCTAATTCCATACACTCATTAATCCGGGCCATGCATAGAGAAGGGTCAAGCTCTTGGCCTTAAACAAGCGCTTTTGGGGAGGCAACCCAAGCACTTTTTCTTTTCAGCTTTACTTTTCATTATTTTTTGCAATTTTTTTTGTAAAGAGAAAAAAATATTAAAAAAAGGAAAAGAGAGACATAAAAAAAGAGACAAAAGCATGAGAATAGAAAAAGAGAGATAGGAAAAAAAAATAGAATAGGAAAAATAATAAAATATTTGGCACCACAACCAGCAGCCCAGCACCATGGGCCGTGGGACGCCAAGATAGACAATTTAAAAAAATTTAGGTGTCAGCAGACACCACGGCCGGTATGTTGCCGCCATCACGGACCGCGGTGAACTGCTATGGGACATGGTTAAGGGCTTTGACCGCGATGACCCCCATTTTCCCCACTCTTCATCTTCTTCCTCGACTACTTCTCTCTCTAACTCTCTCTTTCTCTCACTAAACCCATCATCACTAAAGCTTCAAATCTTCCCTCATTTCTTCTTATTTTTACTTCATTTTCCCCAAAATTCTTTCTTTTCACTTAATTCTTTTCTTTCTTCCACATATTTCATCTCTTTCTTCTTCTTCTTCTTCTTCTTCTTCTTCTTCCTCCTCCTCCTCCTCCTCCTGAAACTCATCTCACTTTCACCCTTCCACCATAACCATCCTGGCCTCAATGAACATCCTAAACTTCCACTACTGTGTGAGCTCAAGGTAATCTTCCTCACCCTCTTGGTTTAGCTAACCCCAGTCATGTTGTTAGATATAACTGTTTGAGTGAATGTATAATTGTGGCCACCCGATATTATGATTAGGAATTGTTAGCATGTTTAGGAATGTTAGATGACATTAGGTGATTGTTTGCATGAGGTGGTATGGGACACTTCATACAAATAAAAGAGCATACATACTGGGACCTGACCATAGAGTTCCTGAGTACACTCCATGTTGAGGTCACTAGAGGGCCTCAATGTCAAGCCGGGTACATTTCGTTTTATTTGCAAGGATAATTATACGAGTTGAACTTAGGTACCTTTCATAGTATATTTAGTTTTGCACCTACTATGGATTTACCGAACTGGCAAGTCCCCCGCGAATTCAACTCAAATGCATTTTGGGGGGAGCTTTTAAGGAGTGTTAGATACAACACTAGTTCATCCGAGTGGACACATATTAGGAACCCTTGCATTTGGGTAGCTCAACGTATCCTAGCTTGCTGTTTCTTTTCTTGGGATGATAGTTTGAATGTCCTAAGATTATTGAGTTGTATTTCTTGTCTTGTATGCTTGACGGTGTCCAACTTGATCCCAGTTTGCTTTTAGCCATGCAATTGTGTAGTGCTGCTAATAGCACTAAAGGTAGGATAGTCATAGGTGGTATTGTGACTACTATAGCTAGATATTTGAGTAATGAAGCCAACCCTGAGGATAGAGTCTCTGGGTCTGAGCTGCTTGATCAAGCTGCTTTTGAAATCATGAACTTTTGTAAAGTAGAGACTGGGCATTTATACTGGATTTTCCTTAGGAAGTGGCAAAGGGGATCAATTTTTGCCGCTTCCCAATGTTGATCAAACTACCTTACTTAATCGGGCTAACCTTTATTGGTTACCTTGTAATGCGAAGGTTGTTCAACCCGTGGTCCATCCTCCACCCCCTCATTCTAGTCACGCCGGACCTAGCTCTTTCTCCCAACCACCATCTACTGACGATGCCAACCTATAAGCCACCCTTAGGTCCATTCAGGAGGAGCAAGTGTTCCTCCAAGCTTATGTTGCTTTTGAGAACGCCGCTCTTTGTGATTTTGTCCAAGGACATCACCATGAGCTCCGTGGGATGCTTGCTACCCAGACATAATATTTCCAGGACTATAGGGCATATTTAGAGACCTAGCAAGATTGGTATATCTCTTATAGCCAACCACCCCATCCACCTCCCCTACCTCCTTTATGACTGGTTTTTGCTACTCCCCTTCCCCTTTTCTACTATGTGCCCATATTGAGGCAATGTGTGATTCAAGCATGGGGCAGTTAGTCATTATATTTAGCGTCTGATGCCGGATTTGGTTTGGTATGCTTGTACATTGTATATATTATTTGTGATAGTTGTTTTTGGAGTTTCATTGTAGGTTTTTAATATTATTTGGTTAGAAGCATTTTAGAAGTATGTTTAGTTTTTTCTTTTCTTTTCATTCTCGATTGCATTTTAGTTTTTTTAGTTTCTTTTCATTGCATTTTGTTAGTAGGAGCATGCATGAACAAAAAATTAAAAAAATAAAAAAATGAAAAAATAACAAAGATAACATAAAAAAATCCTTTGATGATGATCTTTGTAGAGTAGATTCTTTAGTTTAGTTTGATCCTTTGATTTGTCCAATTGTGTATAAAAATGTTGGAGGATGAGTTTGCGAAAATGAGCTTCATGTTTTGACCGTATGTTGAGTATGAATTGATTAACCCATGACTCTTTACATGAATTTTGGCATGTGTTTACTAATGAGCTAGTTATAACCTTGGTAGACATCCCACGACACTTTGAGCTTTTAGAGACTATTATCAATTTAGTCTCATGTTTCTTTCACGTGTCACTCTTTCTTGACATCAATTCTCTAGAACTTGCTTAGATTCTCATTCAAGATCACATTTCACATATGCACTTAGACAATATGATTGAGGTATTCTTTAACTTGATAAGCCCAATGGCCAAATAGCCATCTTTTTTTTTTGCATAATATATCCCTTACTAGCCCCTTTGAGCTTATACATGCTTTTCTTGATTTGAACATCTTATTATAGCCTATGGCCAAATGATTATCTCATACTTAAGCCAACAATAGAGGAGTATTTCATTCTTTTGCATCAAATGTCATTGGGAGCTAGTAAGGTGTATTAAGATCTTTTTAGTGGATTTTGGTTGTTTGGTGATGAGATGTGTGATCTTAATATATCCCTTGCCTTTTTGTACAAAATTTAGAGAAGAGTTGAGATTCAAAGTTTAGTATGAATTTCCCTTAGCTAACTCTTTTACAAAAAAAAAAAACCCACAAAAAACAAAACCCTCAAAAAAAAAAGAAAAAAAGAGAAACAAAAACAAAACAAACAAAAAAAGAGAATCATACAAAGAGTGTTAGCCTTGTTGGGATTGTAAAATTTTTATGACTTTCAACTCTTTGTCTCTTCAATTGGGGATGTATTTTGTTGATTTGTATTGCTTTAGGGAGAATATTGTATGATGTATTGGAAACATTTAGCTCTTATTCTATGGCTTCTAGTTCCACATTTCCAAAACATTTGTTCCCCTCTTACCTTTACCCATAGCCCCGTTACAACTTTATGAGAGTCCTTATGATTGTCTAGTGTGTTTGTATTTTAGTGATGGTGAATTAGAGAATCTTGTCAAGCTTATGCTGGATTTGAGTCTATAGAATGAAAATTGACGGAACCTTCATGTATATATTCAAACACATAAGTGATGAGTGTCACATGACTATAGTGAGCTTGTACCAGTATTGCTAGCTCCATTTGTTTCATATGTTGAATGATTGTATTTGATGATTTGGGGGGCATTGATTTAAATTTGACATTATGATCTATCGAGTGGTTTTTGAAAATTTCATTCCCTAGTCTATTTGCTAAATGATTTTTGCATGTTTTTAGGCTATCTTTAGATTGGCTTTGCCATTGGAATGTTACCTATGTTTATCCTAAGGAGGTTGTGTATATTTTTGATTTTAGCATTGCTTAGGGACAAGCACCAGTTTAAGCATGAGGGAGTTTGATAAAAGCTTATTATATTTATCATTTTAGGGTCATTTTGCTCCATTTTTAGGAGAATTATGTGTTCTAAGTTATCATTTATACTCCTATTCTCGATTTATACTTGGGTATGGTTATTTGATGCGTTTTGCATGGATTTGGACCATTTTAACCCAATATTTGACCCTCATTTGAGTGTATTTGACCCCCCACTGACGTCCCTGAGGTGTTATACCCGTGAAGTAAGAGAAAAGCAGAAATATGGTTCCAACCAAGACAATGATCCAATCGTGGTGCCTGCCATAGACCGTGGTAAGTTGTGTAACTGTGGCCTATTCATTTTTCCTTTGGCTGTGTGGCTAAGAATCTTCATACTTTTCTTTATAAACCCGTCCCTCAGCAACAGTACAAGTAGAACATAGCATAGATTAGTTCATTTCTTTCCCAAATTTTACTCTTTTTAGATAGGATTTTTAGTTTGCTTTTTATGCAAGTGAGAAATCTTGAGTGTGGAGTTTGGTTTGGTTGGCGGTTTGAAGACTTTGTTAACGACTATCTTTGCCAAGCCCTTCCCTCTCAAATTTTCACTAAATTCTTGGTTAGTTGTTTAATTTTTTATTATGAGTGAATAGTTTATCTTGTCTAGAGATTTATTAGTTTATGAAAGTGTAATTGGATCATGTTTTAATCAATAGAATTATGCTTTTGTTTTATAATTGGTTTGATCTCGTTTTATCAAGTGATTATCATGTTGTGAGTGAATTTTGGCCAAATTTTATTTGTACCCTTGAGACAATTGAATAAAGTACTAAAAGGTAAAATTCGATTGTTAGACTGCTTGATAAGACTCAATGTAACGATGACTCGAAAGAGAGAATTGCATGTTGAGAGGATTCTGTGTAATCGAAAATATTGAACTTGGATTAAGACAAATTAGTTTGAAAGAATGACTTTTGCTTAGTTTAGGAAATTTAATTGATTTTGAAAGAATAGACAAAATTCTGGATAGATTGTAATTCCTCGAAATTATCTGACTGAAGAAAAGTGCATGTTAATCATTTTAATCCAATCACCTTTCTTAACTACATAAATCCCTAGGCGTTTTCTTCTTGACTGAATTTAGAATTAGTTGATTAGAAGTTGTTAAATCAAATTCTCAATTAAGTTGTTGCTTAACATTTTCTGATAGAAAGGACTCAATAGAATATTTTGGTGCCTGAGGACAATATTTTATCTATACTATGACACACGGGCGCTTACGAGCAGTGTTCACTTTCTATGCTTTAGTTTGTTTAAAGTATCCAACAAAGATGCTTTTTGTGACACCTCTACAATTATAGGAGAGTGATCTCTATATTTTGGTTGATTAAAAAGAATTTCATGGGAGCATAATTTTTGAGGCATTACCGCTTCTTTTCAGTAAATTAATAAGCAAGGCTTGGTAAATGAATAAAATAAATAAATGCCAATGACGTACGAGAAGAAACAGAAATTTTATTGATACGATGAAATATTTCCCTGGTGAGCTAATATTTTTAGTGATTAACAACATAAGTACAAAAAAACATAGAAAGAAAATCCAACTTCCTTAGTCTTTAGTTTTCTTCTTAAAAGATAACAATGATTCCTACCTAAAGCCAAAATATGAAAAGATATAACGAGTCGAAGCAAAGCGCACCCAACACCATACTATCAAGAATAAATACATTTTATTTGGCCATGCACATAGTAAATTCATTTTTATTTAAAGTAGGGAAAAGTGAAAAAGTAAAATTGTTAATATGTTGTATTATCTGAGTAAAACCCATCACAATAAGAGAAGAAAAAACCTCTAATAATTAATGAGTTCAATAATAATAAACCCGAAATAGGTCCTAATATGTGCATACTTGGGGCAGCCAAGCTCGATTACCGTGTATGGGTAGTAGGGGTAAGAATAGCAATAATGGCTTCAGTGATTATGTGATAAAGCCTAGTAAAATTTGAGATCAACATGGCTCACACTTGTAAGCTCGATTACCGTGTATCGGTAGTAGGGGTAAGAATAGCAATAATGGCTTCAGTGATTTCGTGATAAAGCATAGTAAAATTTGAGATCAACATGGCTTACACTTGTGTTACGATAGGTTGAATTTTGAATATAAACAACAAATGTACATCATCGAAATGTACCCTTTTTAGTTGATAAGAAATTATTTCTTGGTTTCCAAGAATCCACGTTAAGCACTTATCCAGGTTGTTGAGAAGCGATAAAACATAAATGTGAGTTAATAATTATCAAATACTACTAAAATAAATAAACTACAACAATAAAATAAAGTTTTGAAGTTTTGGTTTGGAGAAGTTTAGGTTGGCTGGGTGGCTTTGTGGAAGCAGTACAAGGCTTATGGGTGGAGCTGCCAAGGAAATAGATGGATAGTCGGCATTGCATTTGGTTAGTCTGATGCCTTGAGTGGCCATAGTACAGTGAAGGCTGCAAAAAAACGAAGAGAGAGAATATGTGTTGCTCAACTGTCTAAGAGAGGAGAGAGATGATGTTGGTGCTAACGCTTTTGTTTTCTGGTGAGGAAGTGTCTTGGGTTAGGTTGGTACGGGTTAGGGAGGTCCCAGACCACCGTAGGCGCCGACAAAGTCACCGAAAACAAGCAGATTGAGGTTCTCATTGAAGAGAGAGACAGTGAAGAAGAGGCGGTTTTTGAGCGTTATTGCGGTGGTTTAGGTGGTGGAAATTGATGGTGGTACTGTGGGGTAGCACAAGCAAGCTCTTGGAGGCCATATTTCGGCAGTGTGTTTCCCAGCAACTAATTGCAGGTCACTAAGAAAAATTGAGGCCAAAGAGAGTTAGGTCTTTGGCAGTGCATGATTGCGTTTGTAGTAATGCTGATAGATGAGTTGAGCATGATATTGGTTGACAGGATGTAAAGAGTACTCGGCCGATGACTATAACGCCGAATGTGGGGGTTTTTATGCAAAATCACAACCTTCCCGGAACATGGTATGAAAATGAGAAGGGAAATGGTGATGGTGTTCAGGCTTTCTGTGGATTTGTGACCAAAAATATGGGGATAACCTTACTTTATAAGTGACCATTAAAGGAGAAGAGAGGATTGTGTGACTCTATGGAGTCCTTCATAGGGGTGTTTGTGGGATGTGTAGCATAGGTTGGTTTCGTTTCCTTCTTCCACCTCTTCCATATGGCATTTTCCTGGAGTCCCTGGGCAAAGGAAGGTAGGCTAGGATGAGGCGGTAGGCTTTGGAGGGAGATGGGTGGATGAATTTGCTAGTAAAGCACCCTTGGTGACATTGACGATCGGAGTAGCTGACGTGAAGGAGATGATGACAATGCTGAT
>NCQV01142201.1:6834-18900 GCA_002740545.1 Lophocereus schottii | reverse complement strand
AATAATTAATCTATTCGTTAGTAACACAAGAACTTCGCACTTACCGAATTCGGAGCGAAAGAGTGCGAGAGGAGAGAGAACGGTGGCACGACGACTAGGGTGAGGAGCAGAGAGAGAGAGAGAGTGCCGGTGAGGGTGTGAGAGAACCGGTAAGAGAGAGAGAGTGGCGGTGAGAAAGGGGAAGGCCGAGTGAGAGAGAGAAAAAGTGAGAGGGTGTGTGTGAGAGAGTGAGAATGAAGAGAGAGAGGGAAATTTTAAAAAGAAAACTAGGGTTTCTATCTCCCCTTCCCCCCTTACTCACCCCATGGCCCCCTCATCAATTTCCTCTTTTTCTTTTTTTTAAACACCCTGACTCGGATCGGTCTACTAAACCTCAATTATTCTACCAAAATCATCTGAAAAAAAAGTAACAAAAGAACTTCGCACTTACCGAATTCGAAGAGAAAGAGTGGGAGAGGAGAGACTTATCCTTTCTATAACAACTTGTTTAGTTTAAAGTGCATGAATTGAAAAATGAAGCTTATAAGGCACCTCTCCCCAAATGAAGGACTGTTTGACATATGAATAGCCTAAGAAGGTGTCATGTAACAGATGTTTTGTTTTTAAGAGAATGTTTGCAAAGAAAGAAAGTTTCCACACTTGTAACTTCAAAGCATGTGACTTCAAAGAAGATGTGATTCCAAAGTAAGTTTACAAACATTGTAATTAGATGTGTGTGATTCCCAGGTAGTGTGTGTGACCATGCTTCTCATAGTGCATCACGAGATGGCGTTTAGAAGTGTATGTTAAGTACAAAAGTGATAGTACATCATTTGTCCATGTCCTAGAATTACATATGACGTGAGCGGGTTCCTAATATGCCATTGTTATCTGAAATTAAGATCTCTAGCCAAGAGTCTACGACCTATGACATGTAGCTTAACTCAAACAATAGTATTACTAACTGCTTGTTAAGTGATTATTATAGGTAATACTGCTTGTAAAGGTTTTGTTTTAAAGAGTGGAGGAACACTCACTGAGGTTGTGGTGGCTCACTCCATTTTCTTTCCCCTTTTCCCCCAGGTTTTCTTTATGACAGGAAGAAGTTAAGTCAGCTATGTTTAGATGGAATCTATTCTTACTTGCAAGGTGTCGTGTGTGCCCATTTTGAAGGGATCCTACGTCTTAATGAAGTCATGTAATGTATTCTTAGTTTGTAAACATATGTAGGCCAAGCATTCTAGTTCATGTAATGCATATTAATATATTATATAAACGTCGCTCTGTATGGCCGTATGAGCCAACCATCTAAATAGTTATATGTCTTCTTTGTTAAAGTTAGTTATGTTTTGGGACATAAACCCCAATACTCCGGTTATGTGAACCGTTGAGTGGTATCTTTCATTTATTCTTTATTAATGAACTATGCTGTTTGGTGTACTCCGAGCGGGTGGCTCGTTGAGATATGAACTCCGGTGTGTGGCCGTTGAGTTTCTTTTAATGTTTTGCGCTTCTGTTAATTACAGGGACTTATTGTAAGGCTTTTAGCCAGGAAACGGTAAGTTTTTAGGGGAAACTCTGTCCGTTTCACCCCAGAAATTTACGTAAGAAGTTAAGAAAATGTAACACTTCCTGACCCTAGAGGTTGCGGGTGTTACATATTACCTTCAAAAATAAGCCCACTACTATAAACTTTGAAAAATATTTTATTTTCAATAATCCATACCCCCCAAAAAAAATCTAGTATTGCTATTTGAACTTATCATTGACCAGTTTTCTAAAGGTTGAATTATTTCAACTAAATATATTGCACGTTTGAGGTACTGGGAATAATTTTTAAAGTTATGATTATTGTTTGCAAATAACCCCAAAGTTCAGATTATTTATGTCCAAAAGCCCAAAGAAAATTGATTACCATAGAATTTTGCTTTTTAAATATCACTTCCTCCCATATGAGACAAATGTAGTTAAAGAAAATATCGAATTTTAATAATCTAATCTTTGGGAGATTTGAAAGTTAATAATATTACCTTCAAAAATAAGCCAACTACTATAAACTTTGAAAAATATTTTATTTTCAATAATCTATGCCCCAAAAAAAAAAATTCAAATATGGCTATTTGAACTTATCATTGGCCAGTTTTCTAAAGGTTCAATTATTAAGAACAGATAAGTGCTGATCTCAATATTTAAAGCAGTATTCTTATTTCCAAAGGTCGAATTATTTCTAAATCACTCATTCAAATTGCAAAAATTAAAATCCGAAAAAATAACGAAGAAAATTAGGACAAACTTATTTTTACCGGAACTCAGAGAGGCCGAACAGAACTGAAAAACAGTCGTCCTCCACCATCTTACAATCGGCAGACGAGTCACTGTCTCAGGGTCGCATTCGCGCCGCTCTGTGTGCTCTCCCTTGCGGCCTCCTGCGATCGCCGGCGAGCCTCCGGCACGGCCACCTCTTTCTCCAGACGTTGTGTGTCATCTCTTTCTGTTTCTCAATCTCTCTTGCCATCTCCGGCGACCCGGCGAGCGCCACCGCCATTCTCCGGCCACTTCCACCTCGCCTGTGTTTTGCAAATTGCCTAGGTTATCTCTCTCTCTCTCTCTCTCTGATTTTGGATACGCTTTCAAATCCTTTCTTTTTAATCTAATTTTTTGGGTCCCTAAATCCCTTTTTTGTCAGTTTTATGGGTCTCTCTGTTGACATTAATTACTTGCTGAACGTGTTTATTATCTAGAAATTGTTCGTAAATTCAAGATAGCCGTTTTATCTTGCAATTGGCTAGTGATCATGGTATTTCAATTTGGCCACCTAGTTCTGTTAGTTTTAACGATCTACAGAATGGAAATGGTATGTTATAGTGACACTAGAGTTAACAGATTACTAATGCATTTCTACATTACATGCTGACTCAGTAGATGTTTGAGGAGGAAAAGGAGTGGTAGCAATGAATTGCTGATATTATAAATTGGATTATGTACTTGNNTCTAGGCAGTGGCAAAGCTAGCAATTTTGGGGACGGGTGTTGAAAATAATAGTACACGATATAAAATTCAATAATAATCATAAATTGAAATTAAATGACTATCACGTCACATCTAATTTAATTGTCCTCGAAGAGAACTCTCTTTTAAATGTTGCTGTGGAAATTGGTAGAATCACCACCAACTTCAACAGTAAGTACAGATGGGGAATGCTCAAATGCTTCTTTTTTTTAATCATCCTTGTAGAGAGCTTACCAAGTCCATTCAAGTTAGAAGATCTCTCATCATCATGCATGTTGTCAATGTAAGTGTCCAACTTAAACCAAGAGTCTCAATTCCTAACTCATCAAATCATCTGGATATAGTCGAGCCAACCTGAGTATTTTGTTCTGGTCAAAGTGGGAGGAGTTAACAGGGCTCAAACAAGGCATACCAAGTAGCAAAAGAGTATTTGCCTCAGTAAAGCGACTATTAAGTTCTTGCATTTGCATATCAAGAATCAAGTAGAACTCATCAATACGATAGTAATGCTCCACAAAATAAACTCTATGCTTAGACTTTCCACAAGTACGAAGTGGAGTGAAACCATCCATATTAGGAGTCTCCATGTCATATCTAAGACAAATCATCAATCAAAGAATCCCATCCGTGATCCCTTGTGCGTTGTAATTGCTTCTTAGCTGGGCTAAGCTGTAATAAGCATTTACAATATCTTGATCCCTTCTTTGTGAAGCTTGACTTAATGCATTTGGAATGCCTAACACCAATTTCATCAGATGCAATAAAAAAAGCAAAGTCATATGTCTGAATACCATCTAAAACAGCTTGACTTTTAACATTTTTATCAGAATCTCTTCCATTGCAAGAGCATTAAGGGCATAAAAAATTGGAGCAAGCATGACAATAAGATTCACAAATGTTTTAAAATGAGAGCCCCAACAAGTGTTACGAGGTCTCGGAAGTCCAAGTTTTTTATTCAAACCCTTCCCAATCTGAAGCTCACCTATTCACAATGCTTCTTCAGCTTTCTCTGATTGTCTTGTTCGATATTCATGTCTACATTTATAAGAACCTCCAACAACATTCAAAGTCAAATTGACCAACTCAAGAAACCCTTGATATTAGGATGTCCATTTGCAACCACAACAAGAGTCCATTGAAGTTGATGAGCAAAGCAATGATTAATGAATATAATGTGTCGATGGACTTCCATGCAAAATCAAAATTTTAAGTCCATTGATGTGCCCCCTCATATTCCTAACCTCATCATACCCTTGTCCTTGTATTCAAGATGGGTTCAAAGATAATTTAGCAAGCACACAATAAATTTCTTCTTTCAATGACGATGCGGTCGTACTAGTGATATGAGCAAGACTAACCAAGCGGTCCATGACAAACCCCATTTTGTCTACATATCTTAAAACAATAGCCATTTGTTGTTTACAAGTGACATCACGAAATTCATTAGGTAACACAGAAAAATATTCATTGCCAATTTCTTCAGGAACAATGTTAACAGTTTTGCTTGAACAAGCATTTGCAATATCTTTTTTGATGTTAGGGGAATACATTATACAATTGCTAGGAGCATTTTTCGAAATAACACTTCCTACATTTTCATTTTAGAATAGATCAAAAAATCCCTTTTCTTTTTGAATGTTCTGAGTGTTATACTTAGCTGCATGTTCTGAGTGTTTATCAAATGAAGTTTGTGTAGATTTTCTTTGCATCATAAGGTATGCTCTTCTTACCTCATCGTGTGCATTGCATTCATCAATATGATATTCAACATTGGTTTTCTTTCTACCGGATTGGATAGAAAAGCATTTACATCAACTCGACTTCTCCGAGTATAGGAGGGAATGGAATTAGTATTTGCATTATAAGTCAGTGTTTGTGGTTGAGTGACATCGTTCCTACCTTCTTCATCCAATAATGAGTATTCGGATTTAAAACTTAAAGGTGATGATAATTCCTTGGCTATTTTTTTGAAATATCTATGTATTTTGATTTAGAGTTGAAATTGAACCTATAAATTAGGTACATTTGGAATTGAACTTGGATTTCATACTTCCATTGTGATTAGATTGTGATCTTTCAATTGTGAGAATAAACCTGCTCAAGTCAGCGAGTTGGGAGCTCCTCTCTCCTCCCTCTCTCTCTAAGGTGTTCTCGTCACCGCAACCTGCGGTTGCCGGGGCGCAGAAATTTCATTGGACATTTGTGAGTCTTGAGCTTCTCCTGCTCCAACTACTCCAATCATCTCTGTCTCCCTCAATTCTCTGGTATTTTCAAGTTCTTCGTTAGTGTTTCTTGCTGATTTTACCCAATTCAAACTGGGTTCTGATCGATCTGCTTAGTCAACTGCTTTTTTGGGCTGCAAAATCGACTAGGGCACAAAAATTTTTGGAATTTCTTGCCGGACTTTGGTCGGTGTTGAGGCAGTTTCTTGTTGCATTGGTTCGGTGGCAGGGTTGCTATTTTGGGCTATTGAAACTTGATTATTCTTTCTCTTTGTCTTTCTGGGTTAGTTTTTCTCAGGCATATTTGGGTTTGTGCAACTCTCTGTGTGGTTGGTGTTTAGGGTTATGGTTGAATTTTCCGCATGCTTTGTCCAGGTTGAAGATTTCTAACTTGGTTGACGGGCTTTAAGTTGCCAGTTGTTGTGGTTGGTGTTCTATTTGATTAACCATTGTTTTGTTGTGTTAATTTCTTTTCAGGCCCCTTGCTGATTATTTAGTGCTTTTTAATTGGGGGCATAGTTACTGTGTTGCTTATTTCCTATTAATAATACTGTTTGTACTTGCTTTTCTTTGTTTTTAATGCATGGCTTTGTTTTGTGATAATACTAGTGTTATATTATTATTACTATTGTTATTATTAACCACCATCTACATTTTTTCGTTAATAATTAGTTTTACTAGCGTCTAGGTTTATATTTTAGGACTGTTTGTTGGTATTTGCATTGTTCTTCTTATTGCCACTAGTTTGGGGTTGTTCTTATTTGATTGGTGTAGTGCTTTATTTATTTGTGTTTTAGCTATTTATTATTTACTTTTATTGTTTTGCTAGTGTTGGCTTGTTAGTATTTTTCGTATTATTAGTAGTGTTATCATCTCCGTTGTTATTAGTTTTATTTTTGTTATCATCTCCGTTATTATCAGTTTTATTATCATTATTAGTATCATTATTAGTATTATTACTATTGTTGTTGGTGTTATTAGTGTTGCGGTCGTAGTTGTTCTTATTAGTTTCCTTTGTATTGGCATTATCAGTTGTGTTTTTTTTTTTTCCTATCGTTCTATTAATTATTTTATTATTTATTTATCTATTTATCTATTTAGTACTTTATATTTATTTATTTTTTGCGTAGTAGTCGTCTTCGTTTGTAGCGAGCTATGTAGCAGCTTCAGCCGGTCCTCCAGGGGTTAATGGGGTTAGGAAGAGTGTAGGGCAGCGGAAGGTGTGCCTAGCGTCTTGGAATATTGGGTCTCTTACGGGTAAGTTGATAGAATTAGTTAAGTCTTTGCGTAGGCGTAAAATTAGCATAGTGTGTGTTCAAGAGACGAAGTGGGTGGGAGTTAAAGTTAGAGAGATTGATGGGTACAAATTTTGGTACTCAGGGTCAATTAAGGCAAAAAATGGAGTTGACATCTTGGTTGAGAAGGGGCTGGTGGACTTTGTGGTCGAAGTGCGGCGGAAGAGCGACCGGATTATGGCCATTAAGGTTTTGGTGGGTTCAGTTTTCATGAATGTAGTTAGTGTTTATGCGCCTCATGTAGGTTTGCCGGAGGATATTAAGAAGTATTTTTGGGAGGATTTGGATATGGTCATCCAAGATGTACCTCGGAGCGAGAAACTCTTCATAGGAGGCGACTTTAATGACCATATTGGCGCAGACTCAGTTGGGTACGATGCGGTTCACGGGGGTTTTGGTTTCGGAGAGAGAAACTCGGGAGAGGTTTTTGTGCTGGATTTTGCAATGGCCTTTGATTTACTGGTGGTCAACTCCTTTTTTAAGAAGGAGGATCATTTAGTGACCTTCAAGAGCGGCTCCTGCAGGACCCAAATCGATTACTTCCTAATGAGGACGGATAGTTGGAGATCATGTAAGGATTGTAAGGTGATCCCTAGCGAGTTCCTGGAAACGCAACATCGGTTGCTGGTTCTGGACGCAGAGTTCAAGTGTTCAAAGAGGAAGAAGAGGAGAGTAGGAGACCCCAGAGTTAAGTGTTGCACCCTTATAAAGGAGAATGCGGGGTGAATAGCAGAGAGAATTACTGAGGCAGGAGCGTGGAGGAGGGGAGAAGATGCGGATTCAATGTGGGAGGCTATGGAAGATTGTATTCGAAGGTCGGTTAAGGAAATCCTGAGTTCTTACAGGAGAGGTGGCAACAAGATGGAGGGTGCCTGGTGGTGGAACGAGGAGGTAAAAGAGAAAGTAAAGGAGAAAAAAGAGGCTTACGTGGAGGTCATGAACAGTGGTTTTGATGAAGAAAGGGAGACTAAGAGTATTAGATATAAGGCGGCTAAGAAGGTAGCCAAGAAAGTTGTGGCGGTAGCAAAGAGTCTGACTTTTGATAGACTGTATCATAGATTGGGGACCAAGGAGGAGGAGAAAGAAGTTTTTAGATTGGCAAGGGCTAGGGCTACAAAGATCAGAGATTTAGGTGTGGTGAGATGCATCAAGGACGAAGATGGTAAGGTGCCGTATGAGGATGCTAAAATCAAGGAGAGATGGCAAAGGTTCTTTGCTAAACTCCTTAATGGGGAAGAGATTGGAGTAGCCTGTAGTAGGGGCGGAGAAGGTAGTGATAGGCTTATTGATCCACGAGTGTATGGCCGTATAACAAAGGATGAGATTAAGGAGACCTTGAAGAAGATGGCGAATGGGAAGGCAGAGAGTCCGGACCAGATTCCAGTGGAAGTTTGGAAGTGTTTGGGGAAAGCAGGTTTAGAGTGGCTATCGGAGCTTTTCAACGTCATTTTTAGGACCGCTAAGATGCCCAGAGAATGGAAGGCTAGTACAGTCATACTCCTGTACAAAAATAAAGGGGATATTCAAGACTGTAATACTTTTAGGGATATCAAGTTGCTCAGTCATACTATGAAGCTTTGGAAGAGGGTGATTGAGAGAAGGTTGCGAAGAGATGTTGTAATTTCAGAGAATCAATTTGGTTTTATGTCAAGCAGGTCGACCATAGAGGCAATTTACCTTCTCAGAAGGCTCATGGGTTTGTATAGAGATAGAAAGGTAGATCTCTATATAGTGTTCATTGACCTGGATAAAGCATATGATAGAGTCCCGCGGAAAGTGTTATGGAGCTATTTGGAAAAGAAAGGGGTGTCGCCCTTGTATATTCGTGTGATTAAGGATATGTACGAGAGAGGGCGGACGAGTATTAGGATGCCGGGAGGGGTCTCAAACGACTTTGCTGTTAGTATGGGTCTGCATCAGGGCTCAACCCTAAGCCCGTTCCTTTTCACCTTAGTTCTAGATGAACTTACTAGAGGGATTCAGGATGAGGTCCCATGGTGTATGCTTTTTGCAGATGATATTGTTCTTATTGATGAGATCAGATAGGGGGTGAATGACAAGTTAGAGAGTTGGCGGTTTACGCTGGAAGATAGAGGTTTTAGATTAACTTAGATCGAAAACGGAATACCTGGATTGTTGTTTCAGTGGAAAGAGAGAAGAGGGGGGGGAGGGAAGTCACCCTGGATGGGAGACAAATACCAAAGGTAGATAAGTTTAAGTACCTTGGCTCGATCATCCAACAAAATGGGGACGTTGACGGGGATATTAACTAGCGCATAAGAGTGGGTTGGCAAAAATGGAAGGCTGCCTCAGGGGTGCTGTGTGACAAGAGGGTGCCCTCAGGTTTAGAAGGTAAAGTTTATCGGATGGTAGTCAGACCGACCGTCCTTTTTGGATCGGAGTGTTGGCCTCTAAAAGAGACGCAGATCCAGAAGTTGATGGTAGCTGAGATGAGGATGGTCAGGTGGATGTGCGGCTTTACAAGAATGGACAGAGTTAGGGATTGTGTAATCAGGGACTTAGCTAAAGTGGCCCTCATAGAAGAGAAGATGAGGGAATTGAGACTCCGATGGTTCGGCCACGTGAAAAGGAGAAGTATGGCCGCCCCAGTGAGGAGGTGTGAGTTGATCGACTTGCCCGGTGGTGAGAGAGGCAGGGCTAGGTTGAAGAAGAGTTTGGACGAGGTGATTAGAGAGGACTTGAAAGTAGTGGGTTTGTCGGAGGACCTGTCTCAAGATAGAAGGTTGTGGCGGAATAGGATTAGGATCTTAGATGGTAGAGAAGCGTCTCTGTAGTTGTCAGTAGTTGTAGTGGCTTAGTGCTGGTAGGGGTTTGTCGTGCTCGTATGCAGACTGTGCTTTTTTTTCTGGGAGTGACGGCAGCTGCCTAACGTGGATTGTTGCGGTACGTTCTTTCGGCTTTCTTTTAACTTCTTTCATCTTCAGCTTCTTGGATACTGATATCTCTCTTTAAATGCTTGGCAAGCGCTTTCCTTTTTAAAACTTTTTCACAAAACCTTTTCGTGGGTCTCTTGGAATCAACCTCTCTATGAGTAGGAATACCGGTAGAGGTAAGGTTGCCTACAGCTGGATCTCCCCAAAACCCGCGAAAGCGGGACCCACACTGGGAGGTGGTGGTGGTGTTGTTGTTGTTGGAATTGAACTTGGCAAATAAACTCATAAATTAAATAAGAAAAGCAAATTAACCTACAAATTGAAGCATTAAATAACAAATTCAAGTCAATTAAAGCATTTAAATTCGTATTTGTAAAAGAAGAACTTACAAATTTGGAGAGGGGAGAGGCAACGAAGTCAGATGCTGGTGGGCCGTGGCTGGGGTCTGGCCACCGGTAGCAAAGTCCCAGTGGGTGGGCTAGCATTGCAGCAAAGGCAGAAGAGAGTGAAGGGTTTCTGGAGCAGAATGTCGAAGGAGAGGGGAGAGGCTTTGGGTTTGTGAGTTGCAAAAATGGGGAAATTTTAAAAAAAACAATCAAATTAAAAGGAGGCTCGAATCTGCAATTTGCGTGTAGTTATCTGTCTTATTTTTTATTTATAATAAACATCTATTTTTTTTTTTTGGCTGCATATTAAATTGTTTTGGGGAGGGGTGTTGGTTGACCCCACTGCACCCATTCTGGATCCGCCAGAGAATCTAGCTTTAATACTGATTTACCCAAAAAAAAGTCAATAACTTCCATTATCTTTTGAAATGGTCACATTCCTACGGGAGTAAGATTGCCCAATGTGCATACTGTTGGGGGTAGCTGGTAGTGTAAAATTTAAGTAGTTAAACATATCTGGAAACGTTATGTCAAATGCTCTCTGCTTGTTTTTCAATGATATATGGAGAATCATGAAAAGCAAATCGCAATTAAGATTTTTGGAGGATTTTGATTGTGATTCTGGATGCTTATCTGATCTTGCTTTTAACAGTAGTTGATGTCAAGGTTTTAGAGACTGAGGCCCCTCCTCCTTGTCATCAGATTTGCTGTTGCGATCAATTGCTCCTGTCAAATGTCGATGATACATATTAGCTTATTATTTTTGGCGTTATACTGTTGTCTTAGGATAACTAGTTTGATCCCTACCTTTCCATTTTCTGTGCTGTTGTCAAATGTTTAATTTGGATCATTATTGACCTTTTATTGTTGTATTATATTGAAACAAGCTATTGTCAATTTATTGTAAAGTAACATACTAACATATTAAAGGTGACATGCTTCAACTAATTTTTGGAAATTTGCTCCTCTATTTTCTCATACTTGATTGATTTGAACTTGATGGAAGGAATAATATGACGCACCAGACTGTGTGGTTGGGAATAGATAATAAAAATAGAATTTAACTGTTAAGGAATTGAGTGTGATTTGGGAATTGGAATTAGTGCCCAGGTTGGGTCTTTAACATGTGAGTTTTTCAGGTTCAAATTGTTGTGGGTACAGATAAGTTGTGTGAGAATTTTCCAAAATACGGTATGAGTCAACTTAAATTCAGGTTGTTTATGTTCGGGTTTAAGGCTTTAAGCCGTGCATTTTGGGTTAAGTTGTGTGGGGGTCAATACAGTTATGGGTTGGGTCGCTTAGGATTTCGGGTTGATATCCATTGGCCTCCCTTCCTGTCTTTGGTTTGGTCTAGTTGCATGTCATTTGGTTGGATTTTAGGTCAATTTTGCTAGGTCTATTTGCTGATTCTTGCACATCTACTTATCCTCCTCCCGGTGGCATTCACATCCTCGCCATGTTCTTACCATACATCCTGCTGCTAATAGTGCGCGGCATACTGTCACTGGTTTGACGTTCTTTCTCCGTTGTTTGTGCTTGAATGGTATTTACCGTGCTGTGGCTTCTCTCTTCTTTCACGAAGTCTTACTGATTTTGTGTGAATCTCTCTGTCTTGTAATCTATTTGCAGTTCTACTCTGAATTAATGTTCTAATAACTAGCTATCAGATTGATGCTGGATATATGGGTTGTCAAAGGGCCCAAGCTCATTGGTTGGCCCCCCTCCCCCTCCGCTTCCCTGTCCATCTCCAATTCTGTTTGAAGGTTGCTGGATGTTACTTAAGGGCTTGCATGTGCCTTTCCTGAAAATGAATGAATGAATGAATGAAGGAATGATGAATGAATGAAGGAATGATGAATGAATGAATAAACAAATAAAAAGGTTGAAATGTGGGAACAGGGTATGTGGAATCGGAGTCAATTCCTACCAGCGCCAGTTACTGGTCTAAAAAATCTGGGACTTGGTTGACTGGTTTTGGGATTGCTCATGTGTTGTGGACCTGATATGTATTGGTGGTTCCCAGATATTCGACTGGGTAACTAGTTGTGTTCACCCTAGCTTGAGTAAATCATGGCCGCAACATTTTTATGGATGGTTTCTGGCGTAAAAGGTGATTGTAGTAGCTGTTTTCATTGGGTTGTACTCGTGAATGCCCAACTTGGTTCATAGACCTAATTCTTTGTCAATAAGGCTTTGACTCAGTGGTTAAGATTGAGATGGTGGACACATTCGATTCCAGGGTCGATTCTCTTTTCGTTACACATGATTATGTTCTACTAAT
>NCQV01142188.1:8317-19144 GCA_002740545.1 Lophocereus schottii | reverse complement strand
GAAAATTCCAACCAATAGCATCCTAGAGTCAATAAAGTAAATGTCTTCCTATGCCTCTTTTACGCTTCAGAAGATTAATCCTCTTACATCCCGTCCCAAGCGCATCTATACACCACTTTACATGACCAAATCATCTAAAGTCTATTCTCTTTCATTTTATCTTCCATGGGCGTCACTCTTATATAATTGGTTTACCCTTTATCTTAGCCAATCCCATATGGCCACATACCAAATCACCTCCTCCATGTGACCATCAACGTGTAGACTTGAGTTTTCTTGATTTGCTAACACTTTGAGCCATAGAACAAACCTAGTCTAACTCCCATGTGATAAACACTCCCCTTTAATCCAACCCTTGAAAACATTCATGAAGCATTCTTCCAATTTTTCCACCCGATTTTTATACGTCGGTTAATGTCTCCGTCAATATTCTCTTTCTTCTGAATGATAGAGCCCAAGCCCCAAGTATGTAACTGCTCAGCCCTTGGTAATTGCAACCCCACAAATGGTGAATTCTTCGATCCCTATTCCCCTCCACTCAACCTACGTTTCAAGCATTTAGTCATTGATTTACTTAACTTAAAACCTCTGGACTCTAGGGTAGTTTTCCATCACTCCAACTTCTTGTTAACCACATCTTTAGTTTCATTTATAAGAACAGTATCATCAGGAAACACCATACACCACAGCACCTCGTCTTAAATCTCTTTAGCAAGCTCAACCACAACAATGGTAAAAATAGAATGGCAAGAGTTGACCCTTGATGGAGCAAAATATCCACAGGAATCGAATGAAATCTCCTATAGAAATAAAGGTTTGCCATCTAGTGTCTAGGAGACCCTAAAGAAAGTAATCCAAACTTTCTCATAAACAAATTTTTCAATTCTGAGCTTTCTCTAAAACCAGTCCTAAAAGACATTGATTTTAAAAAATTACTTTGCTATTACGCAGCAAAAAAGCAATAGAGTACTTAAACAAAATATGAATTCTAAAAGAAATTTATCCTCTTTACTTCCCCACCCAAAAAATGAAAAAAAAAACAAAGAAAAAGGGAGAGATGAAATGCATCTTCAGCCTTCCTGGTCTTAGGCGAGGAAAAGGAAAGGGGGTAAAGACAATCAGAATACATACAACGAATCCATAAGCTTCCACTTAAGGGTTCACTCCCTCGCATTCCATATTCACAATCAGATGTTAGCAGTAAAATAGCTCTCTGGAAAGAAAACTCTGACGATATTAGGGGACTTTAAAGATGAATATTTTTTACAGTAAATATGGGACGCAGGGACTACTTTATCATCAGAATTCGGAACTTGAACATGGTAAATGTGGACAGATAGAAAACATGTTCTGTGCATAAAGATCAACATTTCATCTTCAGAATCCTCATACACAAGTTTACAGTGACAAACACACAGCATGTATCCCACCATGGTTGAGGTCTCGGGACCTAGGTCAGGATATATGCATACTTAGCCCTGAGTGCTGACAATCAAAGAGGCTATCTTAGCTTAAATTGGGCTTTTTTTTTTTTTACACAGCTGTAAAGCATCATTCTGTATTATATCATTTAAAACAAAAGGAATTAAGTTGAAAGAATGATTAGAATACAAAAGGCTTAGCCAAAAACCTTCAAATCCCTTGAAGTTGCCCAAACTCGTAACAGAAGTTCAAACGCAGAATTTAAAAAAGACCTACAAGTCACAGGAATCTTGTCAATCAGTTGATCAACTGAGGTAAAATATGGCCTAAGACAGACTTATAGAACAAACAGTTTGATCTTACATGACATCTGCATCAAGTACTTCATGAGATGGGAACTCAGTATTGTATTGTGATATAGCCTGACACCAGCACTTGAAAGCTATGGGAGAAAAAAGCATTACAAAGGAGTAAGAGTTTAAGTCAGACAAACTAACTTCAATGGATCTACCAGCTCTTGCTGCTGTTGTTTTCGTCATGTACAAAGGAACATCACAACAGAGGTATATAACCAGAACCACTGAGAGTACATGCTACAGTCACAAAAAGAAAATGAAGAGAAGCCAAAGCCGACATTAAGTGGAAGTGTTTGATACATGTATAAAGAAAAGAAAAATTAAGAAAATCAGAGTTCCTGGCAAAATTAAAAGTGACAGCGTGGTGAATGGGAAGCTTAAAAGAAAGCAGGCTTTCTCGAAAGACTACTTGCAGGACCAAAGTTTGAACTTCGAAGGATAGACAGAGCATGGGATAGAATGATGAGAGTGGAATGTGCTAATCTAACCAATTCTTCAAGTTAGGAGTTACATTCAGGATTGGAGGTTAATGGCTGTTTCAATGCAACTTTCATTGAGCTAAGCAATTCTTCAAGTTAAGAGTTACATTCAGGAGTTGGTGGTTAATGGCTGTTTCAATGCAACTTTCATTCAGAAGATTAGGATGTTATCAAGGATAACATGCATTCATATGTTTTAGAGGTTCTGAAGAATGGGATAGTAGAACAAAGCATGAGCCACGAGATAATTACGGCTAAAGCTTCCCATACACGTTCACTCAATACCCACAATCATCTCAGAATCCCATTATCTCTGAATAGTTCAGAATAAGGCCTTTGTTACGTAATCATTATCACCAGCATCAATAATAGTAATAACCATTCTTTCCAGCATTTAATACAAGCATAGGCCTCAGTGAACGAAACTGATGACTAAAACATAGACAAACAAAACCTATTTAACAAAGTCAAGAGTCAATATCTCATGCATTGCCTTGATAGGGTCATGGCAATACCATTGGCAAATATCGGCCGGTAAACATCCCTTACACTTCCAAGAATAGGCAGAACTCGAGAAAGTACAGCTTTCAACCTTGAAGCGAACTGCATGGCTTCAATTAAATCAAATTTATTAAAAAAAAGCAAGCAGTGAAGTTTCAAATCAAGTTTAAGAATGCAAAGACAACTCTTTTTGACACGACACCAATGATTTAAAAGGAGAAGATAAAAAAGAAAATCAGAACAACCAACCATCAGCTGAAGCAAAATCAGCGAGTATCTGCACCATAGCTGGTAGAGCTGAGCTTGACCCTGACACATGGATAAATATTTCTTCCATCATCTGTCAATCCAAAAAATAAGAAAAGAAGGCATCAGGAAATAAGGATTGATGAACAATCACAGCATCAAAGCATTCACTCACTCACGGTGTACTTGGCAATCATCAGAAAATAAGGATTGATGGTGAAATGCGCAACCAAAAGGATTCAGATACCTTGCAATAGAGATTGTGCAAGACATCTGAGGAACATAACGTAGCAACAGAGAGGTGATGTGAAGAGCAGTATTACCCACAAGGAGCAACCATTGCTCAAGATGGGGGCAGTCCACACGCTAAAGGCAATGAATTGTCAATCATCAGGTACAGCCAAGAACTGCGACGTGTGTCCTAATTCCGAAATATTAGAGTCCTGGAAGATCTCATGAAAATTCCTTCACTACCTCTCAAACAACAAAGACACAACGGCGTGTTCTCAGGCAGAAGAGTCAAAATAATGATTTCAACAAAGGTTCTTGACTGGTCCTTAAAGGAAACAAAAGGGATGGCTCTACTCAGTCATCCATTATTAGAGGAGACAAAAAGAAATTAAGAAAGTGACATCAATTATCATGCTTTTTCCTACTAGATAGCCCATTACAGAAGGTTTAAAAAAAAGCCAAAAAAAGAGATCCCACGAAGGAGATTGGACAATCATAACTTCCTAATTCAAGCCCTCTATGAAAACTAGATTCAACAGCCTAAATGCTTCAATGTTTCACGAGTATTTAAGGAACTTTAACCCATCTGTTAGAAACAGGAGCCAGATCAACAAACTCACCAAATCTGGAAAATGTGATCCAATTGCAACAAGCAGCCCAGAAGCAGCTCTCTGCCAGTCAGCATGGACCTCCTACAATCAACACGAATACATTGAATAAGTTAAGTTAATTTTTGTAGGCAGCAACAGTTTTTGATTTATTGAGGAAACACAAACACGTTACATCAACAGCATTCTGTTCAAAGATCATCTAAATGCTTAAGTCCAAATGATTATTAAGCAATGAGTACTCTCTTTCTCTAACAACATAAAATCTTCAAATCCCAACTAGTTATAATAAGATTCAGAGCATATAAGTTCACAAAAGATAGCATTCAAGGCAATCAAGGGGCAACATAGAATGATAATTGAGCAGCACGGGTGCCAATTTCATATAAAAGTTCCAAACAAGTAGTCCCAGCTTACAACAAACGATACACTACCATAGAAGCAATAACAATGAACACAACTTAAGCACCCCACAAGTTATTTTAGTAGCTGTATATGCAGCCATTAGCAATGTAGTCCAATTTAGGGCATGTTTGTTTCAATAATTGGCGGTTGGGAGCGGTTGGGAGCGGTTAGGAGTAGCAGTTAGCAGTTGTGAGCAGTTGTAAGCAACTAGGAGGCAGTTGGATTAGTTTTTAATATAATATGAGCAGTTGCGAGCGGTTGAGAGCGGCTGAGAGCAATTGGAAGCTATTAAGAGCAGTTACAAGAGGTTGGAAATGGCGGTTGGAAGCGGTTGGAAGCGGCTGGAACCAGTTGCGGCCGGGCAAATACTGAAACAAACAGGCCCTTAGTGAGACAACCGAATAGCATGTGTTCAGTAAAATTCAAACTTGGGAGTGCAAAAGGACAACAGCAGCTACTTAGTTAGCTATTGAATGAGTAACTGGTAGGCCAAGAGGAAAAGGGGCCTGCAACAAAGAATGACGTGAGTAGGCACCCAATTTTATAAGATGTTAATGAAGCTAAAATCCCACAAATGCTAGGACAAATACGATGCAGTGGTAATAAACAAACATTAGACACGCATGATTTATGGTACAAAGAAAATAATTATATTGTATAAAAAGATCAAGGGACGCATAGAAATCCTATGAAAGGTTATGTCCATCCAAAATGCAAGTGCATGAAAAGCCGAAGGGGAAAAGTTCCCCTTATCCCAAAATAAAGAGTCTTGATGAAATTATCTTTTAAGCCCTGAAGGGGAGTTTCATCATTCTCAAAGACCCTTTGGTTTCTTTGTCTCCAAATACTCCCCAAAAAATAAATAAATAAAATCCCATGAGGTTAAGCCGAGGCCTTTCTTTTTCACTTTCCTACCAAAGGAACCCCAGCCCAACGATGGTTTGCAATAGAATTCAAAGATACCCAATACAATCCCAAGCAGCTTACAGCAAGCTGCTAAAGCTCCCTAGCAAACTGATATTGGAGAAACAAGTGATCCGCTGATTCCAAATCCCTCTTCAGGAAATAATTATATTGTGACAATATTTGTTGTATTTTTCGATAAAATGTTAGAAACATTTTCTAAGATAGCAAAATTTTGGATATAAGTCATATTATGATTAGGAAAGTAACACTTCAGAGATGTTACAATTCCAGGATACTTCTTTGTGTTGCTTACTAGCTTGTTTTAGGTTATAAAGACTGATTTATATCTGTCTTCTGTCCATAGAATCAAGAATCGCTTAATTTGGACATCTTTTGGTCTCTCAAAATGCAAGATAGAAACCAAATGGTCAAAATTGTCCAAGAGGATCCAAATCTGCCAATTTTTGTGAGCTCGATTTTGCAAGCCTAAAATACATTTAGAGAGCTGCGAATCCACTCTTCGGGAACGGTTGTAAGTCAAGCGGTAATAAGCATAAAGGTGGCATTTCAGAAATATGTCCGTACAAATCCAGTTTGGACGATCTGACTTCTTCAGCCCATATCTTTCAAATGATTGGGTCAAATCTGGTGAAACTTTATGAAAATAGACTCTTCAACCATTCTTTTGACTCCTATTGCATTAATTTTGGACCAGAAATTGTGGCTCGTTGAATCAGACCCTACAGTGTGAACGTGGTGAAGACTAGGTGCATTTAATGCACTCGAAATCTTCACTCCTAGGGAATAAGCGCACGACCACCAAGTTCCAAAAAGCTTTATTTACCTATGCTAGGGTGGGAATTCAAGATAACAAGTCTCCAATTGAAGGGAACAAGCTTCGAAGCCCTAATTTGCTGTTTTGCACCATTTTCTTACTCGTTTATTTAGCAACTTGTTTCTTGTATTTTCTATGCAAGTCCAGTAAGCTGTATTTTCACATTTCCCTATGTATGGTAGTTCCCAAGAGTGATGGCCAACTCTATATAAGTGTTACTGAAGCTAAGTTGTAAGATGAGTTTAAGAATGAAGTTGAGCTTGGCTCCTTCAACCCCGGGAATTCTCTACTTGCTTATCTTTACTTTTGGCTGAGTAAAGTGGCGTTCAAATAAGTATTGAACATCTCGTTAGCAGTGTGCCTTACCATTGGGGAGGATTAAGGGCCCTAGGCTTGGTTTAGGTGGTGTGTCTCATCTTAAATCAGCCCAGTTTACCCAGTTACTACTTAATTTTCAATTCCGAGATACTTGCAGCTTGAATTTAAGATTTACTCTTAGGCCTCTCTTGGCACATCACTTTGTTTCTCATTAATTGATTTTGACTTCTTTTAATAACTATAATGGTACTATTACCACAACCAGAATACAGTGACAATAAGTGGACATCGTCAGCGGTACCCCATATGGAGAGCATAAATCCATTAAAAACGGAACAAGTTGTTAAATTACAAAAACTATCCCATTTTGGGGGCAAAACATAATTTCTAGATGTTTCGTCAAAAAAGAGGAACAAAATTCATTAAATCTCATGGTAGTCAATCATTATTTTTGCAAAGTGGCGAACAATTTAGTCGGTGCCTCGGTGGCCATACCTCACGATATTAAACTGTCCATAGCTCTACTAAAGACGGCCAACAAAAACCTACTATGATAACATAGGCAACTCAAGTAGCCACGAAGAAATTCAAAAAGGAATCTTATAACAAAGACCAAGGATCATAGGTAGGCAATTCAAGCGGCCACAAAGAAATTCACGAAGGAATCTTATTGGGCATTTGTAGCTCTAAACTGTGAGAACAAGAACAAAGTTCTAGATTAGACATGCCATGGAATGAGATACTCCAAGCTATGACTAAAGAGGGCCTAAAGGACTTAACGTAACCAATTATATTGCCAAGGAGTACCTTCCATTTCTACAAGCACCATAGTTAGGAAGGAAGTTCTCAATGTAGCACACAAGTAAGAAGAAAGAAAGTTGGAAAGTTTGCTGTGGTTTATGGCACCATTAGTCGTTAGTCCTAAAAATCTTTTTTTTTTTTTTGTGGCTTGTGAACAAAGGATGAAGAAGAGTTTGGCTCACAAAATTTAGAAGATGATTCCCTTAGAATTTGATTAGTATTGAGAAGCAAGGAATCAACAAATTTACAAGGGCAAAGGTATATCTCGTTAAGTGTTCAAACTTGTACCTTTGAGGAGTTCTTTACAATAGAAGCTAAGGACTTCATGTCAAAAGCCCTAACATTTTGGGATTTTATGTATGATGGTACTATTCCCTTCATCACATCATCCCATTACAAGAAACGTAGTAACCGAGGCCTGAATTTTTTAGTTGAACACGGAACCTTTTTCCCATAGCTCAAAAACTTGTACAAGGAGCTCTTAAATTTTAGAGAATCCTCAAATTTTTCAGTGACTTTAACGTTTCTTGAGCGACTGTAAATTTCTCAAAGAGACCTAAAATTTGTAAATGAACTCTAAAACTTTTGGCAGATCCCTAAAATTTGTAGTAGACCTCTAAATTTACTCTGAAATTTTCATAGATGCTTTCCTCAAAATTACAAGATGAATTTAATAGAGCCAATATCTGAAGCTTGAGGATATAACTTCTTTTTTTTTCGGTATTTGTCCTCCTTTTGTACATGTTAAATCTCCTAGGCTACTTGGTCCTTTTAATGTGTCTTTTCATTGCCCATGAAAGAAGAGGCATGTCGGGGCCATAACGGCCAGCATGTTCCTACTATGGTGAGTTGATACCATTTTTAGGATAATATTATGTCCACAAGCGGGACAAGCCACCATAGTCTGGGAAGAGCTGATGTACCTAGCCTCAATCAAACCAACTCACAAACCAAGGAAATCTAAGAACAAAATTCGGACAGATTGCTAACCAAAGTAAAACAGAAAGTTAGAAGAGACAACAATAGATAAACAAGTGACATAACAAGAGCTAGTTCAAAGAGCCACTTTTGCAAACAATTGGACAATCTCCTCATATCATTTAGGCTATAGAAACCACCACCTAAATGAGATAAAGAGACCTAGATTCACCAATTGAGATGCAAGATATAGCACTAGGATTTCAAAGTGAGTTAAACACAGTTTCTCTCGTTCATATTCATCAACCTTTGCATATGATGGTGGGGAGGACTTTACATTGTCTCCCACATCGGCTCTAACAGCCATAAGCATGCAAGTGGCCTAATTGACAGCCAGGCAAAAGCAAAGTTCAAATCAGCCTCAAAGGGCTTTTTAAGATCAAACCTAGCTTGGACACCCCATTAAGTTAATTATACAATCAAGTGAGGTGTCAAGTTTACAAAACATCCTACTAACATCATTTCTAGTCATAATCAAGCAAGTTGCACAAATTGTGGGCTCCAAAAACCAGCGGCTAGCTAAGAACCCGGTAAAAGGGATTTTTGCTTCAACTTTGGCCGGATAATAGCAGCTCGAAGAGGTACTTTAGCTCAACCTTAAGCATATCATTTGATAAATATTTAGAAGCCATTTCATGCCCTAAAGTTTCACAAAAGATAGTGGCAAGTTGGTCAGCTTAATTTCTCCACTTTCTGCCCTGCACTGGATTGAATTCGGGACTACACCTTCTTATTGTTCTTGCTTTTTGATCCACCAAATGATGTTGAAAAACTTTGCAATTTGTTTTATTTGAAAGCTGGCTCTTTGAACTAAAAGAGAGTGGGAGATGCAGTATTCTACCTCCTAAGGGACTTGATCCAATAGATAGAAAAAAAGGGGCCATCTCCCGGATGAACAGGGAAGTAGGGTCTTTGGATTGATTTAGGAAGTTTCTGACCAAGGCATTGACTTCCTTGACTTCCCTAGCACTTGAAGCTTCCCCTAAGATTGTTGGATGGTCTCTAATGGAATGGTGCCCATCACTAGCATAATACAGTGACATAATAATGTTCTCTTGAAATCTCCCTTTTACTCTAGCGGGTCTGTTAGTTCAACACCATATCATTCTTAAGCCCAGGTAAAGAATGGTAGAGGAGGGAAACCATAGATTAAGGCTCTGAGTTGCCTAACAACTCAAGATTCAAGAAATTCGTTTTTCTATTGGCCATTAGGACTATCAAGTTGGAATCATGTTGGTAATTTCAGATTGTATCTATGTTAGGTCTGAATGCTAGACTTCTATTCCACGTATTTATTTCCTACAATTTACACCTTCACCATGTGTTTTCCCTTACACATTGTAGCAATGCATATTAGGATTCCTATGGCATTCGTCTAATGATTAGACAAAAAATGGCCACTTTGAGAGCAACTCGTGCAAAAGGTGCAAAGAGTTGACGCTTCCAGTAACAAGAACAAAGACAATGATAGCAAGAAAAGCAATTCACAACTAACGAGAAATAGGAAGCCAGAGGGCACAATCCCAGTTCAATCGTGATACAACCTGAAGGAGATGACATCTGGTGACCCAAGAAAAAAAAAATACTCAAGACAGATTTCTAATCAGAAAGAATGCTGATGAAAAGAAATCCATCAAACATTTGATTTTTCATACGAAAAATCATGATGTTTTCTCTTAAGATTTTAGAGTGATAGGCAGCTAGCAGCGTAAAATAAAATATATCACAGCAGAAAAGTCTTATGACCCTCGCCATCCTATATACGCACAGGCTCCCTCTGATGTATATATACATCAAGCTCATTTCACTCAGTCAGCATCAGCTCCCTCGGAGGAAGATTCAATTATACCCCATGTCCATCCAAGCCAAGTTTCACTCCCTTTCTTTGAACTTCACAGTAAGGAGGCATTACATGGGGTTCTATTTGAGGATTAAGAAGCCAAGCATTAATCAAGGATCCTCAAGGCTGCTACTAGGTCAAAGGAGATCAAGGAGGTGCTGGATTGTGCTACGAACTCAAGGGAATCAATGCTCCATTACTGTCTAGCTTGTCCAGCACATGCCCTAACCTTTTGATCCTAATTGCCTAACCTTCGGTTGATTGAGGGGAGGTTTAACGGGTCTTTGTGTATCTTTTTGTGAGTTCAGTCTCCCGAAGATATACATCACCCTCCACTTGACACAAGGAGAGAAGGAAAAATCTTTAACTTCAATCATCTTATTTGAATGAGACAATTAATTTCAAGCCAACATTGCTCAAATTTGCCTAGGAGAGCCCTCCTTGGAAAGACATGACCAAGTGTTCCTAGATTCACGTTAAGCTGCCTTAGTGACAACTCACATTCGTCATCTAGTTTTGCAGCGGCCATGTCACGCACAAGCCAAGCCCGCTACATTGGAGTGAAAATGACGAGCATGAGTAACACAGCCTCAGTTCTCCTGGCTGCTTGATGCTGGCTGCAACCTTAGCCTGCCTTAAGCGCAAGAACTTAAGAAAAACTGATGTGGAAAATGCCACTAGGCCTAGCAAGGACTAGATGTTAATTACTCAGCACACAAGCAACCTTTCCAATTATAATGTAAATGAAAGAGCAAATACACCCATGTCAAACTAAAGAGGGGAATAAATGCGAGCAGTCCTGTTGCCATCGGTCCTAAGCTAGTGAAAATGTAAATGTCAAGACAGTTGCGCAATTAACAGTTTTTCCAGCCCAAATGTTGCAACTTCCACCATAGTATTA
>NCQV01142155.1:11698-23067 GCA_002740545.1 Lophocereus schottii | reverse complement strand
CTGTCTTTCCCCTCTTCACTACTTTCCTAACTAGCCAGCCACCCACCCAGCACCGATGACTCTAGTAAATGTCCACCCACCGCTAGCCACCTAGCAGCAGCCCCTATCCATTCCCTCTATTTTTCACATTATTCCTTTGTGGTATGTTCATGTGTATCTCAAGCCCTAAACCTACTCCAGTGATTTTGATGCAAAATCTTACATTCTTTGCCCTAATTCAAGTCCTAGATTTTTAGTTTAATCTCTTGCTTGTTGGAGAAAGCTCTTCTCTCTATAATATTGCCAAAACCTTGAGGGTAGACATCTTTCCCTGCATTCTCATTGTCTTAATTTGAATGAATTGTGTGGAAGGCTTTGGGCATTTTAGAAGTAAATTTTTCATGGCTTAGGGATCTATCCATGAGTATTTCAGATGGGGAATTTTTAAATAATTAATTTGCACTTAAAATGAATGGTGTATAATTTTATCCCAAGACTGTGCAAAGCTCTACTGAAACTGACGTAGTTGGATTGTTGGCCTACCTTGGGTCCCTTAGTGTTATATTCTATTGTTGCTCTAAAATTAAAAACATCATATTACACTTCTAGAACTTTCCACATTTTGCTCATCTATTATGATTCGAATTGAGGAGATCAAGTTATGGCCTCTACAAATCGTCTAAAGATCAAGACTGAAATCTGACCTAAACCTGAGTATTTGGTCTTTTGTTAAAAGATTTACTTTTTGGTATCTAAATTATGACATAATTGACAAAATTATTTTAGGCTGTAAAAATGAATTTTATACTTAGGAGTGGAATTCTGGGAGTTAGGCCTTGTTGGGATCGTTAGATTTTGAAATCAACTTAAGGTTTACCTATGTTGTGACATATTGATTTGTCATTTAGCCCCATCAATTTAGATCCAATCTCAAGATAACTACGGGTCTTGTGCTTACACAGGTAATATCTATGCGCTAACTCCCGTTTGCATGCCTTTTATGTGTGTTTTGAGAATTTATAAATTGTTTACATAATGTTGTATCCTGAAGGGACTTTATATGAAAAACATGAAGTGATATGGGATATTTAATATGAATTAAATGTTGAGATACTACCTTATGACTAATATATCCTATACAAGCAGTACATATTTTAAGTCAATTTATTGAAAATACTTTAATCCTAGTTGTGATGGGCTGCACGTGGAAGAAGCCAATTGGACTTATTCATAAAACATTAAATTTTAAAATAAAAGATTAAGGCGAGTTATGAGAGAGCAGCTGTCGAGATCAGGGGAGCTTAGGATTTAGACATGATAGTATTCGGGGGTTATAGTGTGTGATTGTTAGAGTATGTGCCAGGGGTAGACAGATGTATGCCTAGTCATTGGTACCACAGGGAGGTGTCCTATGGAGCAGTACTACGAAAGGTCATGAGACCCTCTAGTGGAATCGCTTGCCAATAAATGAACCCTATAAATAGTTACATAGTTTAGAGAAGTAGGTGGCATTTTGAAAGAGTTTAAAGTGGTTGAGAACTAATTTGTTTTGAACTATTTGAAAAATTATCCCTCTTGCCCCAAATGTTTAAAATGAATTTGACTTTTTGTTTGACTATTAAGTGTAGGTATTATTGAGTTTTGTCTCACCATTCAAAATGCTTTGTTCTAAACTATTGTTGATCTGCATGGGAATAGGATATAGAGTGATCCCATGATAAATAGGTTGTTGAGTTCAAAACATTTAATTGCTCATTCACTATGACATTGTAATAAAAGTTGAACTTGTTAAGTTCAAATAGTTTGTGTAAATGCTTTTTGTTTTGTATTTCTTTAGAGAAACACAACAACAATGCATGATTAGGTCTGTAGATGGATTACATTGGGTTAAATATTTGAAATAAAATAAATTCAAATTCTAAGGTATTATTAAAAATTATGAAGTCTTGTCTGAATTATGAACTCAAATACAAGTTTTTTTTAATATAGTGTGTGTTATTCGTGTTATTGTTTTGGGTTTTAGAATGGCTACGAGGTTGGACTCCGATTTCTCGAATTCAAGGTTAATGAAGGAAGAGGAGGCCATTATTGATTTTGATTATCCAGTAGTAAAAAAGATCGAACCTCATATTGCACTTTGTCAGTTGGGCAAGCTTTTGACATGAAACCACTTTAATGGAGAAGCTTTTAAAAGTACTATGAATAATGTTTGGAGGCCACAAAAGGCAATTTTGATAAATGAACTGTACAAGAATATGTTTACCTTCCAATTTTAAACCCATGATGATATGGATGCGATGTTAAATGATGGCCCTTGGGGCTTTGATGGAAATATCCTAATTCTAAAACAAATGAAGGTTGGTGAGCATCCCTCAGAGATGTTCACAATGGCTCAATTTTGGGTGAAAGTGTGACCTTCCTATCAAGAAGAAAACCAACGCATTTGTGGAACTCCTCAGAGCATGGCTAGGTAAGTTTACTAATGTAGATGAGAGGACATTTTGGCACCTACAAAATACCTCAAAATTAGATTCAATGTTGATGTTACGAAACCTCTTCCAAGGAGGAACGAGGATGATGGTTGATGGGAACGCTAGGTGAATAACATTTCACTACATTAAGCTTCCTAATTTTTGTTATGTATGTGGGTTGATTGGACATGTTTATCACAGCTGTGTATTATATAGGGATGATGTTCTTCAGGATGAGCTATCGAATAAGCCTAGGAAGCATGTGTCGCTAACAAAGAAGAAGCAAAGGTGGACTAATGATGGCTGGGATGAGAAAAGAAGGAAACTTTTAGAGATTAGGGGAGGAGGGACTGGTGCTAGGGCCTAAGCTAAGATTTCGTTCGGGGATCATCCTCATAATATGGATATTAGGGGAGGGAAAGAGGTAGGAGGATGAGGGTAGGTCTCAAGCATGATCACTCACTAGAGAAGGCTGGAAGGGGTAAAGATGAATATCGCTGACATGAAGGAAGGAAAACTAGGGGAGCTGAAAGCCAGATTAGTTAACGATGCTATTATTGATTATTCTTCTATCATGGAGGCTAGAAACCAGCCCTGCCAATCACCACGAGTGTTTCATGTCTTAATTGTCAAGGGCTTGGCAAACCCTTGGTACATTCTGATCTCCATAACTTGTTACAGAGGCTAAAGGCAAAATTAGTCTTTCTCTTGAAGACCAAGAATAGTGGCCAAGAAATGAAACACTTGACTTCAAGAACTTTGTCATCTCGAAAATGTTCATATATTGGGCTATTTGTAGGTGACAAGGTAGGTGGTGTTGCTCTTTTGTGACAACAAACGATAGTCATTGACTTGTTGTCTATGTCATACAATCATATTGATGTAAGCATAGCATGGACAGGGGATGATCCTAAGTAGCAATTTATAGGTATATATGGGTAGCCTAAATGTCAGCTCAAAATACAAGACCAATGATATTCTTGTGGACTCAAAATCATAATCTTGTTACCTTAGGTTGTCGGGGGGTGTTATAATGAGACTTTTTGTAGCTTTGAAAAAAATGAAGGGCCTCTAGGACACCAAGGTACTTTGGATTGATTCATTATGATCTATATGATATGGGCTTTTCAATTGTGGAGTTTACATGGTGGAATCGACGGGATGGTGTGGAGTCGGTGGACGAACGACTTGATAGTTTTTGTGTAACACCCCCAAATGTACATAAATTACTGTTTGCATTCCTTTTGTTAGTTTCTCTAATTAGAAATAATAACCCAAATGATCAGGCGTTACCGCCGTTCAACAAGGACAAGGCTTTGCTTGTACATAATAAACTTAGCCTAATAATCAATGTTTACCATCAAAGGGCATTCACACCATCATAACCTATCAGACCATTTAGATAAGTACAGAAACTGTTCTAACATCAAAACCATTCAACCACCTTAAGGATTACATCAAAATATAGAATTCTGATAATATACAGTTTCAACACTAAAATATATCACAATACGGTGTTATAAACATCTCAACGATAATATATTAGCATTCCATATGGACTTCCTGGCTTACTTATCATCTTCAGACGTCCTGCCAGCCTGAGGGCGATTCACTGAACACTTTCCTAAAATAAAACATGAAAACATTTCGAACTATGAGCCAAAGCACAGTATATGCATTTTTGTATTGTTAAACGTTCATGGAAAAACTGGTTGGGCCCATATTGTAATTCATTTTTAATTGAAAACAAGGAATGAGATAAATATGAAACTACATTGTAAATTATTATCTGATAGTGAACCCCTAGTAACTGTTACGGTCTGAAGATAGGTATACACCTGCCAAGCTGATTGGGATCTCGCCTAAAGCCGCGCAGCTAACTGAAGGGCTATGCCCTGCAACTGATAACTGATGAGGTCACTAATTATGTGGTAAATCACTGATTAAACTCATTCATTGATGTACTTACCAAAATATTATAATTTTGATAAATACGTGCTGATTTCTAATGATACAGACAATGAACGTACCTGAAATTTTTAAATGTAAGCTCACTGAACAATATTATGTAGAAAAGTCGAAGGAATGATAGATCAGGCCCTGATTTTTTACAAAATTATCGTTGTAGGAACATACGGTTCGCAAAAATATTTATTTCATAAATAATAATTTAGTAAAAGAAAAGTGAGAGCATAACAGGGGCTTAGAAAGAATGACTCCTAACTTAGTCATCTAACCTCTGATTGAGACTCAAAATGACAATATAGAAAGCTTCAGAAGTCCCAAAAATGTTTCATTTAGAATACCAAGCTTGATTCTTATAATAGAATTCCCAAAATGAGGCTAGAATACAAGTATATCAGTTTTAGTCCATTCTGCACCATTTTGGTGAAATGACCATAACGTATTCCACAATCTGCGGATTAAGGTGATTCAAAAGGCATTTGAAAGCTAACACACGAAAACATCTATCCGCCAAAAATCATAATTTTCTAATGGGCTGATCATTACCAGTTTAATCCTGAAGTCTGTCCTATTTTCCTGAAATTTTCAGGTCTCACTGTTTTAGCTTTTCCCTCTCTTTTCACTCAAATCCTCAACTTAAACCATTCCTTTAAAGCATGTAAACAAGCTTTGTTCCATCTGAACATCACACAAATCACCACACTCAAGTTCACTTCCTAATCATATCTAATAAAGATCATTTTTCAATCAAATACACACACAAACCAAGCTTAATGCTAGTTCAATCTGAACCATACATTACTTGCTAAAACCCTAGTTTGTGGCCAACTTGGACTCATCCAACTCATTTCAAATCACAAAAAAATCATCATAAACACCAATAGGTTAGAAGATGATCAAATCAAAGATAAAACAATCAAAGTCCAACAGTTAAACATTAAGCTCGCATGACTAAGGATTAAATCTAACCCTAGCGAGATCCAACCTCAACTCCACCATGATTAACACCCAAATAACTCTTATTTCTAAAACATCGTGACTAAAGATCATGAACATCAAAATAAGGATCAAAACTAAAGTAAAAAGCAAAACCAATAAGATTAAGTTCCAGATTACTCACTTTTCTTGAAGATAAGTAGAGATTGAGGTGATGTTTATTAGCTTTGATGATGGAGGATTGTGGCTAGTGGTACTAGGATGTCAGGGGAGTCAGAGGCCACCGGGGCTGGAAAAAAAACTAGCTGAAAAACACCCAAATAGTAGCTGGGGTTGGCTGTCGTGTAGGAGAGAGAAAGGAGAGAGAAAGTGGGTTTTTAGGCTGAGTTGTGTTTTCTTGACTAATCCAAACACTTAGCTAAGTTTTTAACTAGAAAAGTCACTTTTTGGGCTAACCATGGCTAAGCTGAATCATGGTAATTAGTTAGGTTAATAAGAAAACTTGTTGGGCTTCAAATTGGCCGAAATAAGTTGGGTTCGGAAATAAAACGCTTCGCAACGATAATGTTTTTGCAAAACTCAAAATTAAATTTTTGTAATGTTATGGAAAACAAAATAAGTTACTTGGATTAAACTTGTTAGGGCCTACTATCAATTCGTCCAAAGTTTCTGTTAATCAATTAAATAAACAAATAAAATCCAAATTACCAAGTGAGGGCCCAAATAAAATTTTCCCCAACGGGGTGATTAAATACGATAAATAAATATGAGAGAAAAAAATATGAACAAGAGGTAATTAAATAAATAAACATAATTTAGGGTTGGTCTATTATAGCCTTCGCCCTCCAAACTTATGAACCATGTAATAGAAGATTAACTCAAATAATTGTGGGTGTTCTGCTTTTATTTCCTCTTCAGTCTCCCAAGTAGCTTCTTAGGAGGTATGATTTGACCATAGCACTTTGACTAGAGGTATCTGCTTGTTACACAACAGCCAAATCCTGCGATCTAGTATTTGGATTGGTTGCTCTTCATATACTAAAATTGTAATAATTTTAATAGGTTCAAATACAATGGTTTAGTTTGGATGTGAGGTATACTTTCTAAGCTGAGACATGTGAAACACGTTATGCATGTGTTCTACTTCTACTGGTAGATCCAGGTGATAAGCTATAGGATTCAACTTTTCAATGATTTCATATGGTCCAATATATCTTGGACTCAACTTGCCTCATACCCTAAACCTATTGATACCCTTAGTTGGCAATACTTTTAGAAAAACTTTATCGCCTACTTGAAACTCCAAAGGCCTCCGTCTCTTGTCTGCATAACTCTTTTGCTGACTCTAGCAACCCTAATGTGCTTGCGAATCCTTCTTATTGTTTCCATGGTTTCCTAGATCATTTTAGGGCCTATAATCAATGCCTTATCCAAGTCACTCCAGCACAGTGGGGTTCTACACTTTCTTCCATATAAAGCCTCAAACGGGACCATTCTGATGGTGGACTGGTAGCTATTGTTATAAGAAAACTCCACCACATGTAAATTGTCTTCCCGCTTCCCTTGGAACTCCAATACACAATCTCTTAACATGTCCTCTAGAATTTGATTCATTCTTTTAATTTGCCCATCTGTCTCAGGGTGATAAGAGCTACTGAAGTTCAATGTGGTCCCAAAGGCCTTTTGAAGTGCTTGTCAAAAATGAGCTTAGAATCTTTTATCCGTATCTGATGCTATATTCAAGGAGATTTCGTGTAGTTGGACTATCTCTTTAACATGCAACTGGGCTAGTTTTTCAACTCCCCATGTATCTTTGATTGGCAGAAAATGGGCTAACTTGGTAAGTCGATCGGCTATAACCCAGTAGCATTCTTTTTCGAGGTAGAAAGGGGTAAAGCTATAACTCCATTGAGATTGAATCCCACTTCCAGGTGGGAATTTCTAGGGGTCAAAATTCACCCACGGGACGCTGATGCTCTTTTTTAACTTTCTAGCTGCTCAGACACTTGTCTACGCATTCGGCAACCTCCTTTTTCATATTATTCCACCAGAAGTATTGCCTTAAATTTCTGTACATCTTAGTGCCAACTGGAATCACCGAGTAACGAGAATTGTGGGCCTTCTCTAAGATCTGTTTCCTTAATTTTTCATTTCAGGGTACACATAAGTGATTCTGGAATCGCAGGGTCCCATCCTCATGTACTACAAACCTGGGAGACTTTCCCTTCTCTAAATTTTGTTTTATTCTTTGGAGTTCAGGATCACTATCTTGGTTCACTCGAATTTCCTCCACTATAGAAGGTTGTAAGATAAGTGCCAATAATTGAACATGTGCTTGCCCATGGGACACTAGTCGAATTCTCAACTCCTTAAGCTCTTTCAAGAGACTCAACTGTGTAATCACCACAGTATTTGAGCTATGTTGCACTTTCCTACTAAGGGCATCTACTATAACATTTTCTTTTCTTGGAAGATATTGAATTTGCAAATCATAATCCTTAGGCAGCTCAAGCCAATGCCATTTCCTCAAGTTGATCTCTTTCTTGATGAAGATATACTTTAAACTTTGATGGTAAGTATAAATCTTGTATGGTACTCCATATAAGTAATGTCTCCAAATTTTCAGTGCAAAGATCACAACTGCTAACTCCAAGCCATGGGTAGGATAGTTTTCCTTATAGGGCTTGAGCTGTTGAGAGGCGTAAGCTACTACCTTATCTTCCTGCATTAGAACACACCCCAATCCATTCTTTGAAGCATCACTATGAATGGTACACTCCCTATCTTCCATTGGTAGCATTAGGATTGAGGCGGTAGTTAGTCGCTGCCTTGGCTTTTGAAAAGCTTTCTCACATTTTTTAGTCCACTCAAACTTAATCGCTTTCTTCAGTAGATTGATCAAGGGTGAAGCTATTTTTGAAAATTCCTTGACGAACCTTCAATAATAACCTGTTAAACCTAGAAAGCTTCTAATCTCAATGATGTTAGTAGGCCTTGACCATTCCGTGATTGCCTTCACCTTCTGGGGGTCAACTTTGATTCCTTCTTTTGTAACCACATAGCCCAAAAACATCACTTCTTCCAACCAAAATTCACACTTCTTTAATTTGCCATAAAGTTGATGCTCTCTCAGGGTTTGTAACACCATTCTCAAATGATTAGCATGTTCATCTCTTTCGTTAGAATAGATAAGAAAGTCATCTATGAACACCACCACAAATTTATCTAGGTGGGGTCTGAAGACTCTGTTCAGAAGATCCATGAAGACTGCAAAAGCGATGCTGAGACCAGATGGCATCATTGTAAACTCACAGTGACCATACCTAGTTTTAAACGCAGTCTAGGGGATGTCTTCAAATTTAATCCTAAGTTGGTGGTATCCTGCCCTCAAATCAATCTTAGAGAAGACTCATGCTCTTTGCAATTGATCAAACAAGTTATTTATTTGCGGCAAAGGATGCTTGTTTTTTATGGTGATCTTGTTCAACTCCCTGTAGTCAATACATAGCCTTAAGGTTCCATCCTTTTTCTTCACGAACAACATTGGGGCACCCCATGGTGATGCGCTTGGCCTAATAAAGCCCTTCTAAAATAGCTTTCATAAGCTCAATTGGGGCCACACGATATGGGGCTTTGGAAATAGGTTGGGCATCAGGGATTAATTCAATTCCAAGATCAATTCCCCTCTGCAGGGGTAATCTTAGTAACTCTTTATGGAAAACATCCTCAAATTCGCAGACTACAGGAATATTTTTGGCTTTCTCTTCCTTTAATTGGGTGCTAATAGCATAACACCAATATCCAATACACCCTTGACATAACAGCTTACTTGCTTTCATAGTAGAAATCAAGAAACAAGATTCTTCCTCTCTATGCCCATAGAAACATACTTTCCTCCCTTTTCATCCTTTAAAATAACCTTGAGATCTTCACAGTCAATCTTAGCTTCATAGGTGTGCAACCAATTCATTCCCAAAATGATGTGAAAATCATACAAATCAAATTGAATCAAATCTACATGAAAGGTGGTCCCACCAATTGTAAAAGGAACAAGTTTATAGGAGATGGGCATCAATCACACAATCATTGGGTAGCTTGATCCTATAATTGGTTTCTATCCTCCTACCCTCCATGTTCAATTACATGGCAGATCAGGTGGATAAAAATGAATGAGTAGCACCCGAATCTAATAATATATAAATGGCTTTGAATTTAAAAAGAGACTTCCAGTGACTACCGTACTAGAGGTGGCAGCTTACTTCTTGCTCATTACATACACCTGTTCTGCTACTGCAGGCCTTGGTGGTAGGGCCCCTTGTTGACATGGGGCCAAGAGTTTTGCTGCACCTTTGTCTACAGCCTTCATCCTTTGGGGGCATGCAACAATAAGGTGTTTAGGGCTTCTACCCCACATGCACTTATTAGTTTCTACTTGGCATTCAGGGGTGGTGTGATTTGTTCTTTCGCATTTCGCACAGGGCACTATCAAACCTGCATTTCTCTTTTGGTTGATTGGATTTAGGGCTCTCAACTCTGTCTTTACTCCCGCCACTTCAGCCGCTCGCTCATATAGTTCTTGGTAAGTCAAAATTGGTTGCCCAGCTAACTGATTCCGAATATAGAAGGCCAAACCCTCTTTGAACCTCCTCATCTTCAACCTTTTAGATGATACAAACTCAGGAGTGAACTAAGACAATTCTGTGAACTTACTGGCGTACTGCATCACAATCATGGTGCCACTTATCTTCAACTCTATAAACTCTTCCTCCTTTTGCCTTTGGACCACAATTGGGTAAAATTTTACCCTCAACTAACTCAGGAATTTACTCCAGATGAATTCAGGCCCTACAAGCATATCCTTAACGGTATTCCACAAAATATCAGCTTCACCAATCAAATAAAACGTTCCAATGTTTACTTTCTTTTCTTCTGGCACTTCTACCACCATAAAGATTTTCTCCATTCCCCTTACCCATTCCTCCAATACTACTGGATCATAGGTTCCATTATACACTTTAGGATTGCGTCGTGCTATCCTATCCGCCAATTTATCCTCTTTAGAAGGGGTTTCAGTGGGTACATAGGAAATTCGCTTCATCAGTTCAGCTACTAAGGCCGGCCAATCGTTCCGGTCCGCAATGTTGTTAGCTAAGTCAGAAGGAATTGGTGGAATTTCGCCAAAATTTGGTGGCACATGATGGGAGGCTTGATCACCTGAACCCTGGCCATGATGTGAGATTTCCTCTATGTGAACCTCTACATTATTATGCACTGATTCAGACATTCTGATCATACATTAAATGGAACAATTTAATCACTAGAATACCCAAACATATAAGATAAGCATGCCCAACAAATACATTTAATATAACTCAAAGATTATTGAAAACAAACCCAAAGCTTCATTATATCATTTCATAACTGCCTGTTTATATGCATGATCAACAAAACATATTATATCTAACTGACTAGGAAAAGTTAGGTTTAACTCTTACCGTAACCGCAAACACTAACTNNNNCTAAGACACTAGATCCGTCACATGACACAAAAGAGATACGGACCATCTAATCACCGTCGGAGAGAATTGGACTAACTATATACAACATCATATGCTACACAAAATACAACTATCCAATATGACCATGCCATATATACATACAGGGCTCAAAATGTACCCCACTCAGATGCAATGCTAAAATAACCTAACGATCCCTAGGCGGATTATAATCTGGGTCGGACTCATCATCAGGCTCTTCACCTAAATCGAAGTTGCTAGTCGATGCCTCTGACTCGGTATCACCAATCTCCTGCTCAACCTATTGCTCCACTATCATCTCATCAATCTCTTGATTCCACAGTTGCTCTAACACAGCCTCGTCAATATCTTGATCCTACTTAGGATAATCATCCTTTTCTGGATGGCCCTCGTCTTCCGAACTAACTGCCACTATCTCTGGTGCATCAGGGAGGTTTATCACCACATAAGCTTCCCCAGGACTGTCATACATCAGTGGGGT
>NCQV01142153.1:0-15443 GCA_002740545.1 Lophocereus schottii | reverse complement strand
CTACAAATCGTGAACCTAGCTAAACTTAGGAACTTGCTTTAACTCCAGTGGTGTTTTCATTTGGAGCTCCAATTTCTCCTACAAAGGGCTCGTAGTAAGAGAAACCTAATGTCATAAAATGACAGTAAAGAAATGAAAGGTGTGGCTATGAATTAAGAATCTAGAAGAACTTAAAAACTAACTTTAACTCTAGTTGTGTCCTCAATTAGGGCTCCAATTTCACCAACAAAGAGCACCTGCTGAGCGAAAATGGATGGCAAAATGAGCGCAAGGAAATAAAAGGCATGGGTACAAATCAAGAGCCTAGTCAAACTTAAGAAGAAATTAAAACTTTAGTTATGTTTTCGTTGAGGGACTAAATTCACCCACAAAGATATTTCACAAAGAGGAAAATAATGCCCAAAATGAGTGCAAGAGACTACAAGGTGTGGCCACAAACAAAGAACTTTTGCAAACTTAAGAGCTATTCCACATGCAAAGAGCTCCCACTAAGAGGAAACTAATGCGCTAAAATGAATGCATCACAATGAAAGGTGTAGTTACAAATCAAGAAGCTAGCGAAACTTAAGACCTAACTTTCTCTATAGTTATGTTTTTATTTAGGGCTTTAATTTCACCTAGAAAGAGCTCTCACCAAGGGTAAACTACTGCTCTGTGTCTACAAATCAAGACCTTTGCAAAACTCAAGAATTGACTTCCGACTTTATTGTATTCTCATTTTAGGCTCTAATTTCACCCACAAAGAGCTCCCGCCATGTTAAAACCGATGCCCTAAAATGAGTGTAAAAGAATAAAAGGTGCCTCTACAAATAAGGAACCTAATTGAACTTACGAAGCAACTTTTAACTCTACTTGTGCTATCATTTGGGACTTCGATTTATCCAAATAGCTCCCTTCAAGACTAATGCTTTAGAACATGTGTGACAGAATTGAACAAATGGCTAGAAATAGCAACTAACTTTAACCCTACTCATGTTTTCATTTAGGACTCCAATTTCATCCACAAATTACTGCTACTATGAGGAATGAGAGTAAGGAAATGAAGGGTGTGGCTACAAATCAAAAACTTAGCTAAACTAAAGAGCTAATTTTTAACATTACTTATATACACATTTAGGTCTCTAATTTTGTCCATAAATAGCTCCCCTTAGGTGGAAACTAATCCTTTAAAATGGGTGTAAGAGATTGAAATGTACAGCAACAAATAAAGCACCTAGCCAAATATAAGAACAAACTACACTGTGGTTGTGATTTCACTAAGTGCTCCTATTTCGTGCCCACCAAGCTCCTACCATGTGGTAAAACTAACTGTAAAAGAAGAAAAGATGTGTCTATAAGCTACAAACCTAGGAAACCTAGGAACTAGCTTTAACTCTACATGTGTTTTCATTTGGGGCTTCTTTGTGACCCTGGAGAACTCCCATCAAGGGGAAGCTAATACCCCAAAAGAAGGATAAGGGAATAAAAAGGTGATGGATGCACATAAGAACTCAACTCACACTCAATATTGGATGCAAATTAGTTAAGAACAAACTGAACATTAGCTAGAGTTTAGGCAAAGCCATATGAAAAGAGGGAAGGATTAAATAAAACTAAAATCACCACTAAGAACAGGTTTAGGGCCCTTCATCTTATTAAGTACATAGAATCAGCACCTAAATAAGGATTAACACTCACTTGATCATAACCTAGCCTGCCCTAAGCACGGATGAGCAAGTAAAGTGTTTAAAACATTCAAAAGAGAAAAGCTTAACTTTCTTGGTTTAATACTCAAAGTTGATTACAAATGAGGTTCCAAAACCCCTTATCCGTGTCTATCCCTCGCTGCTTGCAAAGGGAGAAGGTTTTTCCCTACTTGGGAAACATCTAAACTAGTTTAAGTTAACAAAATTTACGAAGCACAATGAATTAAGCTAATTACAAATAATGAGTCCAGTAAATCAAAATAATAATTACTAAACTCAACCTTGATCATCTTGGTTACTTAAAGGACTTTCTCACACATGGAAGAGAGAGAAAAAGGGTGCCGTCCTTCCCCCTTTGCGACTGGCCATCCGAATTGACATAGGCGTCTTTTCCCTTGCATTCTAGCGATTACATTCATTACCTAGGCTTTAAGGAGAGGATCAGGATGTTTCTAGCTGTCCTATATATCCAACAAGGAAAGAGACAGCTATAGGAAGCCCTCCTAGGAGGGAAAACCTCTTGCAGAAGTAACTGACCTCAAAGAGCTGATTTTTACTTGGTTTTAGTACAGCCATACGTTCCTTCTCTTGCTGACTTTCACATGGTTTTCTTGGTTCGGGGAAATCCTGACGATGTTACCAAACCCCTCTTATAAAGAAATCAAGGCTAAATCAGGGTTAAGGTGCCTAAACTCCTGGTCAGATAAGGTGCTAATCTAGCGTGGTTGATAGAATGCACTTGAATCTTCAACTTGCACTTGATTTAACTTGAATTCTTCACATGCCTTCATAGCTAACTTCCTTCAGTATCATACTAAAAAAATTTGGTCTTAAACCTCATGGAGGCTTAAGAAATAACGCGCACCAAATCGGGTTTATGCATGGTCTCTAACCCTGGTAGGTCTGATTTAGATCCTTGCAATGCCAGGACCATCTCCTAGGCTTTAGCTCTTGAACTTAGACTTACTTGACTGGCTTGAAGGCGTTAATCATGTGACATTGATGGACCTCCAATCCTCTCCTTGTTGAATAGAATTTGCCCTTAAATCTACTGGATAATCATCTTCCAAGTATGGACTTAAATTTTCCATGTTGAACATGGCTAATATGCCATAGTCGCTAGGCAAATCAATCTGATAAGCATTGCAATTAACACTTTCTTCATGGATCTAAGTGAGATCTCCAGGCTAAAATATGACAAACCACTCAAATAAGCCTCTTAAGGTCTTAAAAGCTGTCTTCCATTCATTATCTTCTCCGATTCGGAGCTGGTGGTAACCACTCCTTAAATCAATCTTGAAAAACACCTTTGACACATATAATTCATCCAGCATATCCTCAATTCTATGTATGGGGTTCCTAATACCTGATTGTAATCTTATTATTTGGAAAAAGATGGTTAAAACGTTTAAGAATTAAGATGGGTAATGGATGACTTGGGGCTGAACCTTGGGAGTCATATTAAATAGTAAGAATCCATTCCTTAAAACCTCTAAATTCATGATAAGGAGCTTTAAATAATTTTTCACCACAAGTGAGAAAAAGGCTCAAATGCTCATGGTTCTTTTGTGGTTTGCTTTTGTAGAGTTGGGAAGGGGGTAAAGTGACTAAGGTAATATGTTGTTCTCCTTTAGAATATGCACAAGTGTTTTGATATCCATTATTCATAACCTTTCTATCAAACATCCATGGTCTGATGAGCAAAATATGCATGCATCCATGGGAATCACATCACACCATAACTTATCTTGATAATTCTTTCGAATGAAAAAAGAAATCAAGCATCTAGAGTTCATTTGTGACCCTCTGGCTTGGTTAAGCCATTGGATATTATAGGGGTGTCAATGGCGAGAAGCATGGAGATTAAATTTCTCCACCATGCTAAGTGAAACAACATTAGCATAGTTTCCACCATCAATTATCAAGAAGCATACTTTTCCTTGGACTGTGCATCTGGAATGAAATATGTTCTCTCTTCACTCATCTTTATCTCCTTTTACACCACTCAAAGCTCTTCTCAAAACAAGCATTTGACCTTCATCATCTCCCTCCTTAACTTCTTCCTGATTCTCCTCTTGTTCTTTCGCTAGATAAACCTCCTTTTCCTCCTCATTCTCTTCCTCTGTTACCGCCTCCCATTCAGCCAAAGTAATGACCTTAACATTTAGGCAGTCCACACCTTTATGTCCAGATTCTTGACACTTGGAACACCTTCTAGTGCCCAAAGGAGTAGGATTAGGTCTATTTTGTGGAGGTAGGTTTTTTTTTGTGGAATTTGGTTTTCTGGTGGGGGGTAAATAAAGGGCCAACTGTAGGTTTGGCTGAAGAAATTGGGCTCCCCTTATTAAAGGGTTGGCTCCAACATGGGGATCTTGGAAAATCACATTTTAAAGCTTCTCTTTCCTTTGTTGTTTGATTTTATGAGCTAAGACACAAACCCCATTGAACGTTGAGTATTGCTGCAATTTGACGACATTAGCATACTTAAGATCAAGGCCTCTTAAGTACCCCACTATAGTTTGATCTTCTTGCTCTTCAATATCATAATTGATTAAGAGTTTTTCAAACTCTATTGTGCACTCCTCAGCACTCATACTTCCTTGAGTTAAGTTGTGGTTGGGAGTAACTACCTTATACATGGAAGCGGGTAGCTTGGATTTCATCTTTTCCCATCTTCTGATCTTCTCCTTGCGGCTTCTTACTCTTCTATCACACAAATTTGCCCACCGAATTAAAGCATACTTTTTAAGTCTAAGGGCTACTAGTTTCACCTTGTTATCCTCAAGGACCCCTCTATAATCAAAGATCCTTTAAATGGTACGTACCAACTCTAAAAATGCATCCGGGTCTAACTTGCCTTCAAACTCCATAATTTCAACCCTAAAATTGTTATAAATAGCTGGTAGTCGACGCTCCCTTCAAGCCCTTGCTTGAGGCTCACCCTCAACAGAAGAACTCAAAGGATTGATTTGCTTCTTCATCCTCATCACCATAAATAGTACAAGTTAGGCTATCTAGACCTTTCTTCTTTGTTTTGCTGCTTCGCCCAGTTGACGCTTCCAGTACCCATTTTGATTCTTATATTCTTGATTAAAGTCCTTCAGCTATTGATTAGAAGATGAAATACTTTGATAACTTCACATCAACATCAAATTTCTCTTCTAAGTCATACTTGTGCTCATGGCTGAATTTGAATTCAAATGGGTTTGTATTTCTACTTGTGTTTGGGGTGTGTGTTTGGCTAATTTAGAATGTGTGGGGCTGGTTTCAAATCCAAGGAGAAACTTAGCTCTAATACCAAAGTTAATGGATGCATATAAGAACTCAACTCACACTCAAGATTGAATGCAAGTTGGCTAAGAACAAATGGAACTTTGGCCAGAGTTTAGGTGAATCTGCGTGAAGAGAGGGAAGGATTAAATGAAAGTAAACTTGTCCTTAGATATAGAATCACCCTAAGAACAAGCTTAGCTCTCTTTATCCCATTTGACATATAAAAATACCAGCTATATAAGGATTAAGAATCACTTTTTCACCACCTAGCTCGACCTAAGCAACGATAAGCAAGTAATGTGTTTAACACATTAAAAGGACTAAAGCTCAACTTTCTTGATTCAACACTCAAAGTTGAATGCAAAATATGCTTCGAAAAACCCCCTATACATGTCCATCACTTGATGAGTATAGAGGGAGGAGGTTTCTTCCTACTTAGGAAACCTCTTAACTAGTTTAAGTTAATAAAATATACAAGGCATGCTGAATTAAGCTAATTATAAACAATGAGTCCTGTAAATGAAAATACTAATGACTAAATGCAAAATTGATCATGTTAAATAACTTAAAGGACTTTCTCACACATGAGGGGAGAGAAAAAGGTTGCTTCGCAGAGAAAAAGGCTGCTGCCCCTCTCCCTTTGCGGCTGGCCATCCAGATTGAGGTTGGTGTCTTCTCCCCTGTATTCTAGTGGTTACATGCATTATTTAGGCATTAAGGAGAGCATGAGAATGTTTCCAACTGTCTTCAGTATCTAACAAGTCAACGAGACAGCTAAAGTATAACCCTCCTACAAGGGAAAACCTAAACCTCTTGGTGATGTAACTATGCTCAACGAGCTGATTTTGGTTGGTTTTGATGCATCCATGTGTCCCTTTTGTTGCTGACTTTCACTAGGTTTCATTGCTTGGGAGATTCCTCGAGATGATAACAAGACCCCTTACTAAGAAATCAAGGCTAAATTAGGGTTAAGGTGCTTAAAACACCTAACAAACCAAACCAAGTTAGATAAGATGCTAATCTATCATAGTTAACAAAATGTACTTGAATATTCCACTTACACTTGATTTAACTTAAACTTCCTTGCATGCCTGGTAGTAAACTTTCTTAACTATCACACTAAGCAAAAAATGTGGTCTTAAACCTCATGGAGGATGAAGAAATAATGTGCATAAAACTTGATTTTTGTGTGGTCTCTAACCTGGGTGGTTCTGATTTTGATCCTTGCAATGTGCAGACCATCTCTTGGACTTTGGCTCACAAACATGGAGCTCTTTGTCTAATTTGAAGGCCTAAATAATGCTATATTGATGGACCCCATCATCCTCTCCTTGTTGAAGAGAGTTTACCTCAAATATGCTAGATAATCATCTTCCGAGTATGTACTTAAATCTGCTATGTTGAACGTGGCTGAAACACCATAGTCGTCGAGCAAATCAACTCTATAAGCATTGTCATTAAAACTTTCTTCATGGATCTAAATGAGATCTCCAAGCTCAAATATTACTAACTACTCAAACCAACCTCTTTTGGTCTTAAAAATTATCTTCTATTCATCACCTTCTTTGATTTAAATCTGGTAGTAACTACTCCTTAAATCAATCTTAGAGAACACCTTTAAGCCATGTAATTTATCCAGCAAATCCTCAAGTGTAGGTATGGGGTACCTATACTTGATTGTAATCATATTATCTGGAAAAAGACTATTAAAATATTTAAGGATTAAGATAGCTAATGGATGGCCTATGGTTGAACCTTCGAATTTATCTTGAACATGAAGAATCCATTACTTGAAAGCTCCAAATTCATGATAATGAGCTTTAAATAATGGTTAACTAAAAGTGAAAAAAAGGTTTAAATGCTCATAGTTCTTTTCTGGTTTGCTTTTGTAGAGCTGGGAAGGGGGTAAAGGGACCAAGGTAATCTTTTTCCCTTTTTGCAAACTTATGTAAGAGTTTTGATAACCTTCATGGATAACTTTTCTATCAAACATCCATGGTCTTTCGAACAAAATATGGTATGCATCCATAGGAATCACGTCACACCATAACTCATCTTGGTAGTTCTTTCCAATGGGAAAAAAAAAATCAAGCATCTAGACTTCAGTTGTAACCCTTTGCCTTGGTTAAGCAATTGGATATTATAGGGGTGTACATAGGAAGTAGCACGGAAATTAAAATTCTCCACCATGCTAAGTGAGACAACATTAGCACAACTTCCACCATCAATAATCAAAGAGCATACTTTTCCCTGGACCGTGCATCTGAAATGAAATATGTTCTCTCCTTGCTCATCTTTATCTCTTTTTACACCACTCGAAGCTCCTCTTTAAATAGCCATTTCTCCCTCATCAGCTCCCTCCTCAAAATAATAATTACGGTTTAGGGAGTCCGTAGCTACCTTTGACACTTAAAACACCTTCTAGTGCCCAAACGATTAGGATTAGGTGCATTTTGTGATGGTAGGCTTTTTTATGGGATTTGGTTTTTTGATGTGGTAAAGGGAGGATCAACCCTAGGTTTGGGTGAAGGAATTGGTCTCCCCTTCTTAAAGGGTTGGCTCTGGGCTAGGGATCATGGAAAATCAAATTTGAAAGGCTTGGCTTTCCTTTGTTGTTTAATTTTATGAGCTAAGACAAAAGCCTCATCGAACGTTGAGTATTTTTACAATTCGACAACATTAGCATACTTAGGATCAAGGTCTCTTAAGTACCTCACTATAGTTTGATCATCAGGCTCTTGAATATCACACTTAATTAAGAATTTTTCAAACTCTCTATTGTACTCCTCAACACTCATACTTCCTTGAGTTAAGTTGTGTAGTTGGGAGTAATTGTCTTGTACATAAGAGGTGAGTAAGAATTGAGATTTGAGCTTAGATTTCATCTTTTCTAATGTTCTAATGTTCTCCTTTCGGTTTCTCCCTCTTTTAGCACACAAATTTATCCACCAAAGTGAAGCATGCTTTCTGAATCTAAGGGCTACCAATTCACCTTCTTATCCTTATGGACCTATTTGTAATTAGGGCTGACAATGGGGCTGGTACGGGGCAGGTTTTGTTGTACCCTCACCCATATCTATTTAGAAAATCAGTACTCATACCCACTGGGTATTATAAAACCATACCCATACCCATACTCCCCGGGTATTGCGGGTATTACGGGTTTTATTCGAGTACATATCTATAAAAAAAAATCGAACCCATGTCATACCCATATTCAACCAAAGAAGAAAACACGCCACATTCATACTAAGCTTTCGAGTTCCAACAATACATCATGATCATAACAGTATAAGACTATGATAGTCTTAGAACATCCACAAGTAGAAGCTTCTAAATACGTAATCTAAACAGGATCGTCAATTTCCGATGACATGAAAGAGTCTAAAAACATAGCAAATAGTTCAAAGTTCAAACCAACCACAAACTTAGGGTGGGTATGGGGCGGATACGGGGTAGGTATTAGTGACATAGGTATGAGGCGGGTATGGGGCGGGTACGAGGTGGGTGGAGCCTATCCCCATACCCATACCCATTTAGCAATACCCACTACATACCCATTTTTTTAAAAACTTTCATACCCATACCCATACCCATCGAGGTGGGTTTTACCGGTTTTAAGCGGGTATATGTTTTATTGCCAGCCCTATTTGTAATTAAAGATCCTTTAAACGATATGCATACACTCTAAAAACTCATCCGATCTAAACTTCCCTTCAAACACCGGTATTTCAACTCTAAAATCATTGGGATTGGCAGGTTGTCTATGCTCCCTTCATTGCGTTCTTTATGGCTCACCTCACTCAAAGAACGCAAAGGATTGGTTGCTTCTTCATCCTCATCACCGCGAATAGTATCGGTTGGGATAGCTAGAGCTGCTTTCGTCTGTTTCATTGCTTCACCCAATTAATGCTTCATCTACTCATTTTAATTCTTGTGTTCTTGATTATAGTCCTCAAGCTCTTGACTAGAAGACGAAATAGTTTGATAACTTCGTATCAACGCATCAAATTTCTCTTCAAAGTCATCCTTGCACTCATGGCTGAATTTAAATTCAAATGGGTCTGTGTTTCAGTTTGTGTTTAGGGTGTGTGTTTGATTGATTTGGAATGTGTGGGGCTGGTTTTAAAGCCAAAGAGAAACTTAGCTCTAATACGAAAGTTGATGGATGTATACAAGAACTCAAGTCACACTTACGATTGAATGGAAATTGGCTAAGACCAAACTAAACTTTAGCTAGAGTTCAGGTGAATCCGACCGAAGAGATAGAAGGATTAAACAAAACTAACCATGTTCTTACATACAAAATCACTAACAAGACCAAGCTTAGGGCCTTTAATCTCATTTATACAAAAACACCACCTAAATAATGATTAAGACTCACTTGATCACCATCTAGCTCGGGCTAAGCAAGGATAAGCAAGTAAAGTGTTTAAAACATTCTAAGGAGCAAAGCTCATCTTTCTTGATTCAATACTCAAAGGGGATTATAAAATAAGCTTCTAGAACCCCTTATACATGTCTATCCTTTAATACATCAAGAGCGATTAGGTTTTTTCTTACTTAGGAAACCTCTAAACTAGTTTAAGTTAGTAAAATTTACAAAGCATGCTAACTTAAGCTAATGATAAACAATGAGTCCAGTAAATCAAAATTCTAATGACTAAACTCAACCTTGATCACGTTAATTTGCTTAAAGCAATTTCTTGCACATGAAGGACAAAGAGAAAAAGGCTGCTTCCCCTTCCCTATTACGGTTGGCCATCCAGATTGAGTTTGGCGTCTTCTCCCTTGCATTCTAGTGGTCACATGCATCATTTACACATTAAGAAAAGCATAATGATGTTTCTAGCTATCCTAGGTATCTAACAAGGCAAGAAGACAGCTATAGCAAACCCTCATAAGAGGGAAAACCTCTTGATGAAGTAACTGAGCCCAAAAAGCCGATTTTTGCTCAGTTTTTGTAAAGCCATGCGTCCCTTCGCTTGCTGACCTTCACTAGGTTTCCTTGCTTGGAGGGGAATCATCAAGATGTGGACAAACCCCTCTTACTAATAAATCAAGGCTAAATTAGGTTGAAAGGGCTTTAAGCACCTAACAAACCAAATCGGGTTAGATAAGGCCCTAATGTGGCACAGTTAACAAAATGTGCTTAAATCTTTAACTTGTGCTTGATTTAAATTGAACTTCTTTGCATACCTTGGTAGCTAACTTCCTTAAGTATCATGTCTTAAACCTCATGCAGGCTTAAGAAATAACACGCACAAAATCGAGTTTATGTATGGTCTCTAAATAGGATGGGTCTTATTTTGATCCTTCCAATGGTAGGGCTATCTCTTGGACTTTGGCTCCCAAACTTAGACTTCCTTGATTGACTTGGGGGCTTAATCATGCTGCATTGATGGACCTCCACCGTCCTCTCCTTCTCAAAGAGAATTTGTCCTCAAACCTGTTAGATAATCATGTTTCCAGTATGGACTTAAATCTGCCATGTTGAATGTGGATGATCATACATGTTGAGTAAATCAACCTTATAAGCATTGTCATTAACACTTTCTTCGTGAGTCCAAATGATATCTCTAAGCTAGAATATGACTAACCATTGAAATAAGCCTCTTCTGGTCTTAAAAGTTGTCTTCCATTCATCACCTTCTCTGGTTCAAATTTGGTAGTAACCACTCCTTAAATCAATCTTGGAAAACACCGTTAAGCCATGTAATTCATCCAGCATACCCTCAAGTCTAGGTATGGGGTACCAACACTTGATTGTAATCTTATTATCTAGAAAAAGATGGCAAAAACGTTTAAGGATTGACATGGCTAGTGGATGGCTTGGGGGTTGAACCTTCAGACTCATCTTGTCCAATAATAATTCATTCCTTAAAAGCCCTAAAAGAGTTTTAAATAATGGTTCACTGCAAGTGAGAAAAGATCTTAATGATCATGGTTCTTTTATGGTTTGTTTTTATGGAGTTAGGAAGGGGCTAAAGGGACTAAGGTAATCTTTTTCCATCATTTGGAACATGTGTTAGTGTTTTGATAACCATCATGCATAACTTTTCCATCAAACATCCATGATCTTTCGAGCAAAATATGGCATGCATCCATGGAAATCATGTCACGCCATAACTCATCTTAATAGTTCTTTCCAGTAGAAAAAGACATCAGGCATGTAGAGTTCACTTGTAACCCTTTGCTTTGATTAAGCCATTAGATATTATAGGCATGTGGATGGGCAAAAGCATGGAGATTAAGTTTCTCCACCACGCTAAGTGAAACAACATTATCACAGCTTCCAATCAATAATCAAAGAGCACACTTTCCCTTGCACTATGCATTTGGAATGAAATATGTTCTCTATTCTCTTATCTTTAGCTCCTTTTAGACCACTTAAAGCTCTTCTCCGAACAAGCATTTCTACTTCATCAGCTCCGTCCTCATCTTCTTCCTTATTCTCCTATTTTTCTTTCACCAGATAAACACATTCTAGTGCCTAAATGAGTAGGATTAGGTCTATTTTATAGAGGTCGGCTTTTTTGTGGAGTTTAGTTTTTAGGTAGGGTAAAGGGAGGATCAACCGTAGGTTTGGGTGAAGGAATTGGGTTCCCCTTGTTAAGGGGTTCGCTCCGGGGTAGGGATCTTAGAAAATCATATTTGAAAGGCTTGGCTTTCCTTTGTTGTTCAATTTTTGAGCTAAGGCACAAACCGCATCGAACCTTGAGTATTACTGAAATTCGACGACATTCGCATACTTAGATCAAGGCCTCCTAAGTATCTCACTATAGTTTGATCTTTAGAGTATTGAATATCACACTTGATTAAGAGTTTTTCAAACTCCCTTGTGTACTCCTCAACACTCATACTTCCTTAAGTTAGGTTATGCCGTTGTTAGTAACTGTCTTGTACATAGATGGTCGGTAAGAACTAAGATTTGAGCTTGGATTTCATCTTTTCCTATGTTCTGATCTTCTCCTTTTGGTTTCTTACTCTTTTAGCACCCAAATTTTTCCACCAATGTAAAGCATACTTTTTGAGTCTAAGGGCTACCAATTTTACCTTCTTGTCCTCATAGACCTCTTTGTAATCAAAGATCCTTTAAGTGGTATGTATCCACTCCAAAAACTCATCCGGTCTAACTTGCCTTCAAACTTTAAAGTTTTAACTCTAAAACCATTAGAACTAGCTAGCTATATGCTCCCATCATGCCCTTTTTTAAGGCTCACTCTCACTTAAAGAACTTAACGGATTACTTACTTCTTCATCCCCATCACCATGAATAATACCACTTAGGCTAGCTACAGCTTTCTTCTTCTATTTTATTGCTTTGCCCAATTCACGCTTTAAGTATTCATTTTTATTCTTCTATTCTTGATTAGAGTCATTGGGCCCTTGATTAGAATATGAAACAGTTTGATAACTTCGCATCAACAAATCAGATTTCTTTTCTAAAGTCATACTTACCGTTATGGCTGAATTTGAATTCAAATGGGCATGTGTTTTGGTTTATGTTTAGTGTGTGTGTTTGGGAAATTTAGAACGTTTAGGGGATGCTTTCAAAGCCAAAGAGAAACTTAGCTCTGATACCAAAGGTAATAGATGTATACAAGAACTTAACTCACAACTAAGATTAAATCCAAGTTGGGTAAAAACAAACTGAACTTTAACTAGAGTTTAGGTGAATTGAACGAAGAGAGGGAAGGATTAAACAAAACTGTACCTGTTCTTCGATACAGAATCACATCTAAGAACAAGCTTAAGCCCTCATTCTCATTTGAGATATAGAAGCACCACCTAAATAAGGTTTGATACTCAGTTTATCACCACCTTTCTCGGCCTAAGCAAGGATAAGCAAGTACAGTGCTTAAAATGTTCTAAGGAGCGAAGCTCAACTTTCTTGATTCAATATTCAACGTTGATTACAAAATGATCTTCTAAAACCCCTTATACACATCCATCCCTTGATCCCTATGGAGGGACGAGGTTTCTTCCAACTTAGGAAACCTCTAAACTAGCTTAAGTTAGCACAATTTAGGAAGCATGCTGAATTAAGCTAATTACAAACAATAAGTCAAGTAAATCATGATACTAATGACTAAGCTCAACCTTGATCATCTTAGTTCGCTTAAAGGACTTTCTTGCACATGGAGGAGAGTGAAAAAGGTTGCTAGCCCTCCTCCGTTGTGGCTAGCCATCCATATTGAGCTTGAGGTCTTCTCCCTTGGATTCTCATGGTTACATGCGTTACCTAGGCATTATGGAGAGAATGAGGATGTTTCTAGCTATCCTACATATCTAACAAAGCAAGGGAAAAGCTATAGCAAAACCCTCATAAGAGGGAAAACATCTTGGTGAAGTAATTGGCTCAAAAAACCTATTTTTGCTCTGTTTTAGTGCATCCATGTGTCCCTTCTCTTTTTGACTTTCACTTAGTTTCCTTGCTTAAGGGAAATTGTGACAACGTTAGCAAACCTCCCTTATAAAGAAATCAAGGCTAAATCAGGGCTAAGGTGCTTAAAGCACCTAACAAAACAAAAGATAAGGCGCTAATTTGGCACCATTAACAAAATGTGCTTAAATCTTCAACTTGCACTTGATTTACCTTCAACTTCTTTGCATGCCTTAGCATTAAACTTCTAGAAGCATCATATTAAGCAAAAATGTTGGTCTTCAACCTTATGGAGGCCTAAGAAATAGCGTGCACAAAACTGGGTTTATTTATAGCCTCTAACCCGGGTAGCTCTTATTTTGGTCCTTGCAATGCTAGGACCATCATGCTGCATTGATGGATCTCCATCATCCTCTCCTTGTTAAAGAGGATTTGCCCTTAAATCTACTAGGTAATCATCTTTCATTTATAGACTTAAATCTACCACGTTAAAAGTGGCTACCACGCCATAGTCACCAGGAAAATCAACTTTATAAGCATAGTAATGAACATTTTCTTCATGGGTCTAACGAGATCTCCAGGCTGAAATATGACTAGCCACTGAAATAAGCATCTTTTGGTATGAAAAGCTGTCTTCCATTCATCACCTTCTCTGATTCGAATTTGGTAGTAAACACTCCTTAAGTCAACCTTGGAAAACACCATTACGCTATGTAGTTCATTCAGCATATTCTCAAGTCTAGTTATCGGGTATCTATAATTGATTGTAATATCAATATCTAAAAAAAGATCGTTAAAACCTTTAAGGATTGAGATGGGTAAAGGATGGCTTGGGGGTGAACCTTCGAATTGATCTTGAACAGCAAGAATGCATTCCTTAAAAGCTCCAATTTTGTGATAAGGAGCTTTAAACAATGGTTCACTACAAGGGAGAAAAAGATCTGACTGTTCGTGGTTATTTCATGGTTTCCTTTTGAAGAGTTGGGAAGGGGGTAAAGGGACTAAGGAAATCTCTTTCCCTCCTTTGGAACATGTGCAAGTGTTTTGGTAACTGCCATGCATAGCCTTTCTGTCAAATGTCCATGGTCTTCTACGTAAAATATGGCATGCATCCATACGGATCATGCTAACCATAACTTATCTTTGTGGTTCTTTCTAATAGAGAGAGAAATCAAGCATCTAGAGTTCACTTATAACCCTTTGCCTTGATTTAGCCATTAAAGATTATGGGGATGTGGATGGGTGGAAGTATGGAGATTAAATTTCTCCACTATGCTAAGTGAAATAACATTAGCATATCTTCTAACATCAATAATCAAAGAGCATACTTTCCCTTGGGCCTTACAAATATGTTCTCTCTTCGCTCATCTTTATCCCATTTTAGACCACTTAAAACACTTCTTAAAACAGGCAATTCTCCCTTATCGGCTCCCTCCTCAACTTCTTCCTGATTCTCCTCTTGTTCCTTCGCCAAATAAACATCCTTTTCCTCCTCATTCTCTTCCTCCTTTACTACATCCCATTCACCCAAAGTAATGACCTTATGGTTTAGGCAGTCTGCAGCCATGTGTCCAAATCCTAGACACTTAAAAACACCTTCTTGTTCCTAAAGGAGTAGGTTTAGGTGTATTTTGTGGTGGTAGGCTTTTTTGTGGAGTTTAGTTGTTTGGTGGGGTAAAGGGAGGATGAACCGTAGTTCTGGGTAAAGGAAATGAGCTCCCCTTATTAAAGGCTCGGCTTCAAGGTGGGGATGTAAAACCTAAAAATTTAAATTTATAATCCTCAAAAAGGGGTTCGGATGATTCTTAGTTGCTTAAGCTCATAGGAAATATCTTAGAATAGACGTTCATTACTTAGAATTTAGCACTTGACCCATCTTTCGTGATTATGTCCAACCAAGTCATTGATAAAAAATTACTAATTTTTAATTTAAATCGAACTTAATAATTTATAAAACAAAATTTTTATTTTCAAAATATAAATTTTATTTGAGAAATTCAGGTTTTATTAAGTAGAGTTTTCTTTTAAAAGTTCAATTTTTGAAGATTTTAATTTGGACGTATTTTATAGTTGGATAATACATACATACATACATACAT